>OX101784.1:4555551-4660991 GCA_944452715.1 Ophion slaviceki | reverse complement strand
ACAGAGAGAGAAAAAAACCTACCTAAGCTGGAAAACACTAGCTGCCGTGAAGAGAACGGTGGATGCTTTGTGAGAGAAAGACCAAGCATTGTCATCTGGCAGGAGCAGAAATAAACAGAGCGAGAGTAGAGTTATCAAATTTAAAACATTTATATTGTTCGCTACAAATCAGGTTTGTTTATCCAGCTATTGTGAGTGTTATCGAAACCCAACCGTATTACAAACATTCGCTCCTCGGTTTCACCTGCGTTATGGTATAGTGTACAGAATCATTATACCCGCCTACTATGATATAAAGAATATCGATCCATGTATAATCAGTACGTAGCCTAAATTGCATTCACACCTTATTTTTCAATGCACGATTGAGATGCTCGCAAATTAATGCTTTTAAATTGCTATACGTTGAATACATGTGAATATTGTACTTTTTCATTAGGACTACAAAGTGACCATTATAAAACTATTTTTCCTAATCAACGTGCGCGATCTGCGGTATGCATCCCTTCACAAGTGTCGACTTCATTGCGGTTGCTGCATCTTTACCATTCTTACTTCGCAGGGGTACGGCCCATGCACGTTTTGAGACAGTATCGATGAAGGTGAGGTAAAATTTTTATTTGGCGTTTGTATATGCGTACGACGTGTAACGACAAGATCAGCTTGATATCGTTCGTCCAGACCACGGATGGTCACAAGTAAAAGTCTAGATCGTCGAGTTCATCGACGCTTCGTACAACGAACGAGGTTTTTTTTTATTTTGCGCACTTAGAGTAACGCCACCGACTATGTCCTGACGATGTTGCACAATCTGTGCTGCCCCAAGTTATGGTGACCATCTGCGGCAGTTCTAAACCCAATCCCCGGTCTGTCTGGAGCACCTTGCTTACTGGAAGAAGTGTACTCTTATTCAATTTGCATCCAAATACAACGATACTCATGCTGAGAATGCGTAAAATTTCAGATGATCAGTTAAAAAATAATTTTAGTTTCACGCAATTCCTCAATGATTGATATAATTTCATTCAAATGTCCAGAACTTCCGACTGCTTGTAATACTCGAGCAATCGTTTGGACTCGTTCGTACCAACAAGTATATCATTTATACCACCGATAAATCGTTTTTGCCCGTTCGTATCAATGAGTATATCGTTTGTACCGACAATTAATCGTTTGTACGCGTTTGTACTGGCCGGTATAACGTTTGTACCGACGAGTAATTGTTTGTACCCGTGCGTACGGACGAGTATATCATTCGTACCACCGAGCAATCGTTTGAACCCCTTCGTACTAACGAGTACGTTCATATAGACAAGTATATTGTTTGTACCACCGAGCAATCTTTTGTACCCGTTCGTATCGACGAGTATAGCGTTTGTACCACCGTGTCATCGTTTGTACCCGTGCGCACGGACGCGAATATCGTTTGCACCACCGAGCAATCGCTTGTAACCGTGCGTATCAAGGATTTGTTCCACCTAGCAATCGTTTGTTCCTATTCGTATCGACGAGTATATCGTGTGTGCCGCTCATATAGACGAGTACATCGTTTGTACCACCAAGTAATCTTTTTTTGTACCACCGTGTCATCGCTTGTACCACCGTGTAATTGTTTGTACACGTGCGTACGGACGAGAATATCGTTTGTGCCACCGAGCAATCGTTAGTGCAGTTCGTATCGACGAGTATATTGTTTGTTCCATCGAGCAATGTTTTGTACCCGTTTGTATCGACGAGTATATCGTTTGTTCAATCGAGAAATCGTTTGTACCCGTTCGTATCGATGAGTATATCGTTTGTACCACCGAGCAATCTTTTGTACCCGTTCGTATCGATCAGTATATCGTTTATACCACCGTGTCGTTTGCACCCGTGCGTACGGACGCGAATATCATTTTTACCCCCGAGCAATCATTTGTAACCGTTCGTATCGACGAGTATATCGTTTGTTCCACCGGGCAATTGTTTGCATCCACGCGTATCGACGAGTATATCGTTTGTGCCGCTCGTATAGATGAGCATATCGTTTGTACCACCGAGCAATGTTTTGTACCCGTTCGTATCGACGAGTATATCGTTTGTTCCACCGAGAAATCGTTTGTACCCGTTCGTATCGATGAGTATATCGTTTATACAACCGTGTCATCGTTTGCACCCGTGCGTACGGATGAGAATATCGTTTTTACCCCCGAGCAATCGTTTGTAACCGTTCGTATCTACGAGGATATCGTGTGTTCCACCGGGCAATCGTTTGCATCCACGCGTATCGACGAGTATATCGTTTGTGCCGCTCGTATAGATGAGCATATCGTTTGTACCACCGAGCAATCTTTTTACCCGTTCGCATCGACGAGTATATCGTTTATACCACCGTGTAACCGTTTGTACCCGTGCGTACGGACGAGAATATCGTTTGTACCACCGAGCAATCGTTTGTAACTGTTCGTATTGACGAGTATATCGTTTGTTTCACCGTGTGATCGTTTGCAACCGTACGTACGGACGAAAATATCGTGTGTACCACCGAGCAATCGTTTGTAGCCGTTCTCATCGACGAGTATATCGCTTGTTCACTGAGCAATCGTGGGTTCGAAAACCTTTAAGAGACGTTCGAAGACGTTCGTGAGACGTTCAAGAGGTGTTCAAGAGACTTTCGAAGACCCTCGCGGTACGATCGAAGGTTTTCATGACGTTTGAATTTTGTTTGGGTTTGTTTGGGATTTCACCCAAACTATGTCAAACAAATCATAACAAACCAAAACAGTCGAAACAAACCCGAACAAACCAAAACGATCAAAACAAACCCAAACAATAAAACAAAACTCAGACGTTCCCAAACGACCCAAACAAAACTCAAACGTCATGAAAACCTTCGATTGTCCCGCGAGGGTCTTCAAAAGTCTCTTGAAGGTTTTTGAACCCACGATTGCTCCGTGGAACAAACGATATACTCGTCGATGAGAACGGTTACAAACCATTGCTCGGTGGTACAGACGATATTCTCGTCCGTACGTACGGTTGCAAACGATCACACGGTGAAACAAACGATATACTCGTCAATACGAACGGTTACAAACGATTGCTCGGTGGTACAAACGATATTCTTGTCCGTACGCACGGATACAAACGATTACACGGTGGTACAAACGCTATACTCGTCGCTACAAACGTAATACCGGCCAGTACAAACGGGTACAAACGATTAATTTCCGGTACAAACGATATACTCCTTGATACGAACGGCACTAACGATTGCTCGGTGGTACGAACGATATTCTCGTCCGTACGCACGGGTACGAACGATTACACGGTGGTACAAGCGACGACACGGTAGTACAAACGATATTCTCGTCGATACGAACGGGTAACAAAGATTGGTCGGTGGTACAAACGATGTACCCCTCCACACGAGCGGCACCAACGATATACTCGTCGATGTGAGTGGGTACAAACGATTGCTAGGTGGAACAAATCGTCGATACGAATGGTTACAAACGATTGCTCGGTGGTACAAACGATATTCTCGTCCGTGCGCACGGGTGCAAACGATGACACGGTGGTACAAACGATATACTCGTCGATACGAACGGGTACAAAATATTGCTCGGTCGTACAAACGATATAATTGTCTGTATGAACGGGTACAAACGATTTCTCGGTGGAACAATCGATATACTCGTCGACATGAACGGGTACAAAAGATTGCTCGGTGGTACAAACGATATTCGCGTCCGTACGCACGGGTGCAAAGGATTTCTCGGTGGAACAAACGATATACTCGTCGATACAAACGGGTACAAAACATTGCTCGGTGGAACAAACAATATACTCGTCGATACGAACGGCACTAACGATTGCTCGGTGGCACAAACGATATTCTCGTCCGTACGCACGGGTACAAACAATTACACGGTGGTGCAAGCGATGACACGGTGGTACAAAAAATATTACTTGGTGGTACAAACGATGTACTCGTCTATACGAGCGGCACAAACGATATACTCGTCGATACGAATAGGAACAAACAATTGCTAGGTGGAACAAATCCTTGATACGCACGGTTACAAACGATTGCTCGGTGGTGCAAACGATATTCTCGTCCGTGCGCACAGGTACAAACGATGACACGGTGGTTCAAACGCTGTCCTCGTCGATACCAACGGGTACAAAAGATTGCTCGGTGGTACAAACGATATACTTGTCGATATGAACGTACTCGTTAGTACGAAGGGGTTCAAACGATTGCTCGGTGGTACGAATGATATACTCGTCCGTACGCACGGGTACAAACGATTAATTGTCGGTACAAACGATATACTCGTTGTGATACGAACGGGCAAAAACGATTGATCGGTGGTATAAATGATATACTTGTTGGTTCGAACGAGTACAAATGATTGCTCGAGTATCACAAGCAGTCGGAAGTTCTGGACATTCGAATGAAATTATATCAATCATTGAGGAATTTCGTAAAACTAAAATTATTTTTTAACTGATCATCTGAAATTTTACGCATTTTCAGCATGAGCATCGTTGTGTTTGGATGCAAATTTAATAAGAGCACAGTTCTTTCAGTAAGCAAGGTCCTCCAGATAGACCGGGGATTGGGTTTAGAACTACCGCAGATAGTCACCATAACTTGGGGCAGCACAGATTGTGCAACATCAACAGAACATAGTCGGTGTCGTTACTCTAACAAGGAAACGTTGCGAGGTCGATGTCTCTGATTTCGATGAAATTTGGCATGCTTGTAGAATGGGTAAAAATAGGCGACACGTATTTTTTTATATCGCCGGAACCCGATTTTTAAGGGTTGAAAAGCACCCTTGAAAATTAGGGTGTTTTTCGTTTTTCGTCGATAACGTTTTAACGGTACGAAATATGAAAAAACTTCAAATTGCAACAATGTTTGTTTTTTCGTGTACTATATACAGGAGATGCGAACGATGCAGATAGCAACAAATTTCATATTGTTTATTGCAAAAATGCAATTTTTTCAACCGCATCTCCGAGAATTTTTAATCGTTTGAGATGTACATTTGCATACATGTAGAGAATGGAAAAGTGCGGATACGGATTTTTTCTTTTCCCGATATCTCACAATTAAGGGGTTGAAACTGCCCGTCGATTTTTTTGCCGAGAGCATCGTATAATTAGCTAGTCGTTTGGCATTTCGGTCTAAATTCACGTCAATATATGTTCGTGTTATGACGCAATTGCATATTTGTAACATTCCAGCCGCCCCCCCCCAACGGTCCCTCTCTCGAAAGGCAAACGTTCAAAGTTCTTACCGTGCGGCATGGACGAACATTTCTAGAAATGAAAATGGGTTGCAAAGAAAGTACAATCAGTCAAAATAGTCGATACACATTTTCTCGTTGTCGAAATAAAAATAAAGTTCGAATGGAAAAAATGTTGTATTTTTCGACTACTAGACGTTCATGATGATAATGATGAGTACAGCAACAAATGGCGTGTTGTTTATTGCAATAATTCGTGAATTACTTGTGAAAAATCACTCTTCAGTTTCCCACTCATATGGGCAGAAGCAAGGCTCGCAATCACGGACTGACTTCGTGCTTCGGAAAGCAACTGGATTACAATTGTATATTTACGAAGAAATTCCACTCCGCTCACCATATCGAAGGCATTATCTGCAGAGGTTACAGCGTTTTGGGTTGCCGCTGCAACTCATGAACAGAATGATGCAAACATTTTTATCAGCTTATAACGCAGCATAATTTAATCTTTATCTTTAACTTTAATTTCACAAACAGCGGAACCAATTAACGAAAGAAATGAATCTTCGCAAAGAGCGACTACGGTGCAAAGAGCGGCTCTCATGATAACCTTGAAATCGCCTTATTAAAGATTAATAGCAGTTCTGGTAATAGCGTGTGTCGTCGTTGTTTTTTTCGAGTGTATTTATCAACTGGGTTTCAAGTCATATAAATTCAGCAACGATCATTATTGCTGCAGTTACGACGGAGAAGACAGCCATACATTTTGTGTTCGAAATACAAATAAAAATGTACGTTAATCCGGTGAATGTTATTAAACTTCTATCCATAGCGATAAGTGCTATGAATTTGCCTCGCACTCCAATCACCAAACAGGAAGAACAGTTCAATAAGGATCTAGAAAACATGATCGTTGAAGCGATGGATCAACCTATGAAAATGGAAGTCGAAACTGGTTTGGATTTTCTGTCACCAAATGAAATTCATGAAGCAGCCGTAATAGAAGATGACAGTGAAGGACATTTTTTTTAGGAGGGGGTAAAAATGCAAATTACGCACCGTAAGTCGGCCCCGTGGGCTGTCTCGTGTGTCGGACTCCCACACATGCCGGTGCCGTCGGAATGGTGATATACCGACTAAAACATCCCCCTCCACTGTCCGCCCCGCGGGGTGGCAACACGTTAGTATAACCTCACCCCCGCGGGTCCTGTCCATCGTCCGTCTCGTTTCGTTTACCCGTTGCTACGTCTCTTCCGTTTACACGTCATGTCTCCCTCATTCATCCTCCAGGCATCCATCATCTTTCTTACGCCTCAGCACTGCCTCGACGAAGGTGGCGATGTCTGTCCAGTGGTCTTCGTCTCGTAGCATCAGCTCGATTATGTTATCGGGCGTGATGTGTCCAGTCCTCCGTTCCAATTGTTGTCTCCGGGTCGTCCATCTGTCACACGCAAAGAACGTGTGTTCCGCATCGTCTCGTGTGTGTCCGCAGTACTTACAGTCCGGCGTCCGT
Organism: Ophion slaviceki; assembly: GCA_944452715.1. NCBI lineage: Eukaryota > Metazoa > Arthropoda > Insecta > Hymenoptera > Ichneumonidae > Ophion > Ophion slaviceki. The sequence continues at coordinate 4,654,238 of OX101784.1, read as the reverse complement.
ACTCGTTTCATGTTGTATAGATAATTTCGGAAATATCCGTGTCCCGTGAGGAGCTGGGTCAGGTAAAAATTTACCTCCCCCCAACCCCGTTCGGTCCACGGTCTTAGGTCCGTTATCAGCCGTCTTGTCCATCGTCCGGTTGTCTCGGTCGTCCAGCGTGCGTGCCAGTCCGTCAGGGTCTTTTCTCTTTCATGCCTTGCCGCGTCAGACCTTTTAGTCCCTTCGTCGCGTTCGTATATTCGTTTTCGTTCTGTGGCTAGTAGGTCTATAGGAATCACGCCCGCCACCACCAGGATCGCCTCTGCCGAGACGGTCCTGTAGGCACACGCTATCCTTAGTGCCCCCTGTCTTTGTACGTACGTCATCGTCTTCCTGTATTTTTTAATGGCCAGCGCGTCTGCCCAGACCTCTGCGCCATACAGGAGGATCGAGTGGGCCGTCGTCATCAGTAGTCTCCGTATAGACGGTCTCGGTCCGTGCGTATTTGCCATCAGGCGGCTGAGCGAAGTCACCTTCGCCGCCGCCTTCTCGGCCGTCCGTTTTATATGGGGCCAGAAGGTCAGCTTCGTGTCCAGAGTCACCCCTAGATACTTGGCTTCTCCTCTGGTACCCATACATTCCGTTCCGACTGTCATTGGAATGATTGTCGGTATTCGTCGTCGCGTAAGCATGAGAAGCTCCGTCTTGTCCAGTGCAAGAGACAGTCCGTGCTCCGTCATCCACCTGTCAACGCGTCTCATGACCTGATTCAGTGTCAGCTGGGCCAGATCCGCACTGCGCTCCACGATCACCGTCGCCACGTCGTCAGCGTAAGCGACGAGCGATGCGTTGCGCGGCATCTCCAGCCTCAGCAGGCTGTCATACGTCACGTTCCATAGGTCTGGTCCGAGAATTGATCCTTGCGCGACACCCGCGGTGATACTTCTGGTCACCTGTCCATCTGTCGTCTCGTACGTGATGCGTCTGTCGTTGAGATAGTCCTTCAGTACCCGTAGTAGATAAGGAGGAATCCGGAGAGTGCCTTCCAGCGCCCCCAAGATATCCCCCCACCTAGCCGAGTTGAAGGCATTTCTCACGTCTAGAGTCACCAGTATCACTAGGGGCCTTGCCGCGTGACAGGCCTCGTCCGTCCTTCTGACAGTCTCGATGACCTTGCGGATTGCCCCTATAGTCGATCGTCCCTTGCGAAAGCCGTGCTGGTTCTCGGACAAGCCCCCGGCCGCTCTTATCGCGTCTGTCAGTCGCGGTCTCAGTAGAAGTTCGAAAACTTTACCCGTCGTGTCCAGTAGACTCAGAGGTCTATAGGAAGACGGCATATGCGGCTCTCCTTTTCCTTTACTAAGGAGGACCAGTCTAGCCGTCTTCCAGCGCGCGCTGAACGTCCCTGTCCTAAGACATTCGTTGTACATGCCGAGGAGTATCCCAGGCCTCAGGCGTGCCATCAGCCGGAGGGCCTCCCGGGTATGCCGTCCGGTCCAGGTGCTTTCCCCACCTTCAGAGAGGTCGTAGCTTTAGTAAGCTCCTCCTCAGTGAAGACCGGGGCGTCTCGTCTGTCGTCCGTGTCCCAGGGCTCCTCCCTCGTCGGGTGAGTTGGGAAGAGCCCGTTAACTATCTGTCCCATGGTCGTCGCGTCTTGGAGTTCCGGCGGACTTCGGGCCCCTAGCTTCTGCGTCACAATCTTGTAACCCAGACCCCAGGGGTCCTGGTCCACCTCCTCGCATAGCTGTCTCCAGCAGCGCTTCTTACTGTCTTTTATCGCGTTTGTCAGCGTTTTCCGTGCCGTTTTGTAGTCCGTCGTAAGAGCAGCCGCGTTCGGCCGGTCCCTTTCCCGAGCCCGGTACATTCGCCTCTTCGCCCGAATGCAGAGCCTCCGCAGTTCGGCGATGTCTTCTGTCCACCAGTACGTCGCTCGTCTATCGTGTCGGATGCTCTTGCGCGGCATTGACGCTTTGCAGAGCCGTGTCGTCAGTTTTAGGGTTTCGTCCACAAGTCATTCGGTCCTTGTACGTCCCGTCAGTTCGTCCGGTACAATCTCCGAGGGTGCGACTGCTTCCAGCAGCGCCCTCGAGAACTTGTTGATGTCCAGTTTCCGCGTGTTCCACCGCGGTGTCTGCGCCGACCTGTTGCGTTGCGTCGTTGTGGGTCCTGCCACCTCAAAGACGATATATTGATGATCGCTGGCTGTATAGTCGTCGATCACCGCCCATCGCCTCATCAGCGGCACGATACTGTCCGAGATCAACGTCACGTCCGGTATCGAGGAGCCCACCCCCGGTCTGATGTACGTCGGTACGTGTCCCGTGTTCGCTACAGTCAGGTTGAGTCTTGCTGCCATTTCCAGCAGCAGGTGTCCACGTCTGTCTGTCCTGGTCATTCCCCACTCGATCGCTCTCGCATTGAGGTCACCCGCGACTATTAAGTCACCCGTCAGCTCCCTCAATGCGTCCTCCAGTCTGCCCGTCTTGTCCTCGAACTCTCTGGCGGAGCAGTTTGGGGTCAGGTAGACGCTGACGTAAATCAGGCCGCCCACCCTCACCCAGACGTAATCGTCCCCCGCTCCGCTGTCGAGCACACGCGTTCTGGTACCCCTGACCCAAATGGCCGAGGTACCCGCGCCGTTCGGGAACCACGTCGGTGTCGTCATATCCCTGTATTGTTCGCTCAGTATCAGTACGTCAGCGTTGTGTTCAGTCGCGATTTGGGGAAGCAGGAGGTGTGCTTCCTCGCATCTGTGCATGTTTCCTTGTAGGATTGTCACATCTTCGTCTTCTTCCTGCACGACTCCAGCGCAGCCCTGAAGACCGCACACGCCCCGGAACCCGGGAGGTGCGCGGTACTCTCGTGCCCCGCCTCGACGCACAGGAAGCACGTCGGTGTGTCTTTGCAGTCCTTGCCGACGTGGTTCGTCCTGCCACATTTGTAGCAGCACTGTGCTCTGTCCTTGCCGTTGCAGTTCGTCCTAGTGTGTCCGTACCCAAGGCACCTATAGCACCTTGGCACAGTCGTCCTAGGCCTGACTCGGCAGTTCATCCATCCGATTTTCAGACGACCTTTCTTGAGAAGGGCGTTTGCGGCGCCCTCCTCCAGGTCACAGACAGCCATACACTGTCCATGTCTGTTTGGGCCGAAGATATGAACCTTCGGGTCCCTCGTATCGTTCGTCTCTCCTCGAACTGCCTCCGCTACTTCCTCTTTGTCCGTCACACAGTCCAGGTCCAGTATGTCCAGTTGTACGCTGGAAGTCATGTCCCGTATTTGTGCGTCATCTCCCAGGGCTTGCCGAAGCTTGTCCTGGAAGTTTTGTCTGTCTCCCGCCCCGCTTTTGACACGGAGCAGGACACTTCCGTCCTTCGTCCTTCGGTAGCCGTTGACCTTCACCTTTTCGGTCGCAGAATCAACGGCTTTCATTCGTCGCAGTGTGTCCGCGTAGGTCTTGCCACTGGTGGGCTTAATGAGGACCACCCCAGCCCCGGGTCTCCGGGTTGGGCGGGCGTCACCCCCCTTGTTTGTGGCCGGCGTCACTGTCGCTTCTGTAGACGTTTTCGTCTTCTGTCCGTCCTGTGCGTCTATCGTCTTCCTCTTCTTCTTTGCGAGCACCGTTTTCCACGGGGTAAGCTCCGTTCCCTCCGTCGGTCTTTTGGCCGGCGTGAGATCCGGGCTTGAGCCTGTGGTCTCGCGTTTGCGTTTCGTCTGTGGCGTCTGTTGTTTGTCGACGTCACCCTCTCCGCTGGCAGTCCCGAGCACATGCATCCTGTCGCACTCGTGCCATGCCTCGTCCGCAGCTTCCCTAATCCGGGCCATGTTGGTTATGATCACGGTGCTGATGTTCCTCTGCACACGTGTCTTTTCCTCCATTTTGACCAGGCATTCCCGGATCAGTTGTAGCTGAGTCCGGATCCTGGCCTCGGCCGTCTCCGCTACGGACGCAGCCGGTGCAGTCTTCTGTCCCGTTCGTCCGTCCGTAGTGTCACTTGTCCTTGTCGGGGTTGGGAGCCCCATTTGCTTTGATGCGTTTAAACGTTTTCCTTTTTCTTGTGTACTCATGTTTTTTAGCTCCTCCCTTTCTCCCTTTTGTTTGTGTATGTGAGAGTGTTTTGGGATAAAGACACCGCAGACCGCCCTCGCCGACATATCCCCACCGCAGGCCGCCCCAGAGCGGACAGTGGTGGCCTCATCGAGGCCCCCCCGCTACTGCTGCAGGGCCCGTTCCGGGCGCCACCCGGCACTACAACAGTATGGGGATTATACACTGGCTGATGGGGCAGCCAGGTCCATCCGGCTAAGAGGACCCGGGCCCCTGTACTATCCAGCGGCCCAGGAGCATCGTGCCTGGTTTATACTTGCCGTACCCTCCGCCCGTCCGCCCTGGGGCGGCCTGCCGCGGAGGACGGCGGGGGTCCGAGTGCCGTCCCCCGGCGTTAAGTGTGCGTGCTAGTGAGTGTCCGCCTTTGTGACGTGTACCGGTTCATTTACTCGCATTCATTCGATAGCCATACAGGACGTGCTCAGGACTTGAGCCCTCCGCCATTCATCCGCACACTCACTCACATTCGCTTTTCGGGGGAGCCCGTTTATAGGGACCCCAGACATTCGCTTTTCGGTGGCCCCCGTTTATAGGGGACCCCGAGCATTCGCTTTCTCAGGATGGCCCGTTTATAGGGTCACCTGATCATTCGCATCACCGGTATATCCCTCGGACGTGTTTGTGTAGATGTTTGTGTTTGTATGTTCGTGCGTGTTCTCGACATGCCGGGTGGTTAGCCCTGCACACCGGTGGCTACTGCGAGAGCGCTGAACGCACTCCCGGGCGGTGGGCTCGCCAAGATCCCTACGCCGACAGTGAAGGACATTGGCACGGACAACAATACCTAGATCCAAAAATTGATGAAAATGTATGTACCCAAGATATAGAAGAATTGAGTTACGAATACAAGATAAGAGCTGTAGATTACTGGAGATCCGGGGCAAATGGGAATAGAAAGTTATCATCTGTTCAAACGAAATTCAAAAAGGCAAAATCAGAGCCGCAGTTGCGCCGGTGGGCCCATAGTATAAATAAGGGTGGCACCTACAAAGAAAAGTTAACAAAGATAGCTCACTACACGTTAAACAATTTTAATGATGCTTTGGACAGAAGGCTGCCTGTCCATGATATAGATCTTCGACGATAGGCCTTACGTGCACGAGAAATTGTAGAAATACCAGCCGTAAATTTCCAAGCATCGGCTTCTTGGCTAAGGACATTCAAAAACCATCATTTAATTGTGTCACGGAAGATTACTAAATATGTAACAAAACAACAATTATTAAACGCTGATGCACTTCAAAACAAAGCTATCGAATTTATAGAAATAGTGAAAGTCAACATAGCCAACGTTGGGGCTGAAAACACATTTAATTCTGTTCAGAGTGGATTCAATTTAGGGCTACATACAGGCCGCACATTGGCGAAAGAAGGGCAGGAATCCGTTGAGGCAGTCGTGCAATCGAAAACATCAACACACAGTTATACTATACACCCTTTGGTTTCTGCGAGTGGCAAGCTTTTGGCACCTATGTTGATCGTTTTAAACGAACCTACCGGCAAATTTGGTCCTTGAGTGGAACAAACTATGTTCAGAGCCGAAAATATATTTCTATTGGCTTCGAAATCTGGAAAATTGACGACTAATCATTTCAAGCGATGGTTCCAAGAAGTATATATTCCCAATACGGGTGCGTAATACTTCTGGATTCTTGGAGCGGTCAATGTCCAACTGCATTTAAAGAAATGGATATGCAAGGGAAAGATATTAAAGTTTTAACCATTCCAGCAGGTAAATATATTGCACGAGTTTCATTAGTTCTGTAGACAATTAGTCCATATGATAATTAGTGATTCCTGCAGGTACGACTGGAATGATACAGCCCCTTGATGTTTATGGCTTCCGTGTATGGAAAAACTTCGTCAAACACTTTTTTGGCGCAGTAATATTATACAATTACGATGTCAATCTGCATTTGAGAGACAATATTGTTAAATTACAATCTCTTACACACAACCAGTTTTCTTCTCCACGGTTTACAAATCTTTTCAAATATGCGTGGTACAAAAGCGGGTACGAAGAAGAAAGACCACCAAACTTCGAAAATCCGGTAGAATTTTGCTTTTCACAAAATGTGCCGACATGCGATATATGCGGCGAAGCAGCTATTATCACTTGTGCATGGTATAAGAAATCTCTTTGTTTTAAACACTTTTATCATGAATATCATTATTGTAATAAGTATAATCCATAAAAAAACATTTCCTAAATGAGTAAGCGTGAGAACACTTTTCCGATTGTGTTGTAATCTTCAAAGGCAGTACGTAACGGGGGAGAATTTCTTCGTAAATATACAATTGTAATCCAGTTGCCTCCGGAAGCACGAAGTCAGTCCGTGATTGCGATCCTTGCCTCTGGCCATATTAGTAGAAAACTGAAGAGTGATTTCTCACAAGTAATTCACGAATTATTGCAATAAACAACACGCCATTTATTGCTGTACTCATCATTATCATCATGAACGTCTAGTAGTCGAAGAATACAACATGTTTTCCTTCCGAACTTTATTTTTATTTCGGCCCGTTCACGAGCTATAGAAAGAACGAAGTTGTTAAGGGTGCGTTAACCCCTTAAGAGTGTCGTTCCGCCAAAACGGGAAAATGTGTATCGATTTTTTTGACTGATTGTACTTTCTTTGTAACCCATTTTTATTTCTCCAAATTTTCGTCCATGCTGCACGGTAAGAACTTTGAACGTTTGCCTTTCGAGAGTGGCCCGTTGGGGGGGAGGGGCTGGAATGTTACAAATATGCAATTGCGTCATAACACGAACGTATATTGACGTGAATTTAGACCGAAATGCCAAAAGGCTAGCTGATTATACGATGCTCTCGGCAATAAAATCGACGGGCAGTTTCAACCCCTTAATTGTGAGATATCGGAAAAAGAAAAAATCCGTATCCGCACTTTTCCATTCTCTACATGAATGCAAATTTACATCCCAATTGTTCGGGAATGACGCAATCCGCGCCGGTGCCGTGAGCATCGGGTCGGGGTTCGCGCTCTGCCGGTCACGGCGCCACGCGATGGCCCTGTCACTAGGGCCTCTCATTTTTCGTAATCGGGAAATAGTTACGCGTTCTGACGTAAGTGTCGCCACTACCAGGGGTGGCACGCCTGACCAGCGACGGGACATGCGCGTAATCCATCACCTATCGATCGCCATTGTTGATCCTTCTTTATCGGGACGTGAGAGAACACGGTCACGCGCTCGGTGTCTCTACCACTCGGGCCTCTTATCTGTATCCGCGAATACTTTCATCATCGGGTAACCGCCTTACAAACGGTTACAGTCCACTTATTCTCCAAGTCGAGGAGAATCGGGCCACGGATATTTTCCGGGCATCGGTGAGAACGAAAGATATTCGGGATCTCGGGAAAATTGGCTTCGCGCTTACGCATCGCGGCCATATCTTTCTTACACGCTCTCGTTGACCACGCGGTCAGCAAGAGTTCGAAGTCACTCGGGACTTCGTCGGGAAAACTCTTGTACACGGCGAGATTTACGACCTCGTTGTGTTCGGGATCGAGAGATCGGGTCAAAAAATAATTGTAAATTTTTGGGACAATTAAAGAAAATTGGGATCTCCGCATAATTCTCTGCGTCGCCGCATTATTAATTATTCCACCTACACCAGATCCTCAAAACAAAACACCAATCGATTAAAAATTCTCGGAGATACGGTTGAAAAATTGCATTTTTGCAATAAACAATATGAAATTTATTGCTATCTGCATCGTTCTCATCTCCAATGTATAGTACACGAAAAAATAAACCTTGTTGCAATTTGAAGTGTTTCCATATCTCGTACCGTTAAAACGTTATCGACGAAAAACGAAAAACACCCCAATTTTCGAGGGTACTTTTCAACCCTTGAAAATCGGGTTCCGCCGATATAAAAAAATACGTGTCGCCTATTTTTACCCATTCTACAAGCATGCCAAATTTAATCGAAATCGGAGACATTGACCTCGCAACGTTTCCTTAGTGCGTAAAATAAAAAATCTCGATCGTTGTACAAAGCGTCGATGAACTCGACGATACTAGACTTTTACTTGTGACCATCCGTGGCTTGGACGAATGATATCAAGCTGATCTTGTCGTTATGTCGTCGTGCGCATATACAAACACCAAACATAAATTTCACCTCACCTCCATCGATACTGTCTCAAAACTTGCATGGGCCGTACCCCTGCGAAGTAGGAATGGTAAAGATACAGCAACCGCAATGAAGTCGTCACTTGTGAAGTGATGCATACCGCAGAACTCGCACGTTGATTGCAGAAAATAGTTTTATAATGGTCACTTTAAAGTCCTAATGAAAAAGTGCAATATTCACATGTATTCAACGTATAGCAATTCAAAAGCATTAATTTGCGAGCATCTTAATCGTGCATTGAGAAATACGGTGTGAATGCAATTTAGGCTACGTACTGATTATACATGGATCGATATTCTTTACTAGGTGCGCAACTAAGTTCCCGGGTTTCACACATGGATGGCGCTAGCGAAACACGTATGCGGGGTATTTGTCTCGTCGCAGGAATTAATTTGGACGTGCGCAAGAGGGACTCAAAGAATACACCACTAACAAACGTAATCGTTTTATTTAATATATAAAGTACCTTCGCTTAACGCGGACAGTCTTACGTGCGTCCGATTCGGAAGCCAAATTCTTTCTAACTTTTGGTACAGTCGGGTCGAGAAATCTCGACCGTGTCGCGCGCGTATTGGCTGGAGAAACCGAGTCCTGATTGGACAACCACAGTTCACGATGGTGGCGCGACAAGCACGCCACATTACTCCCCCCCCTGAGTAACTTAGTCTCTAAGTTGCGAATTGCACAGCCTTATTTTTCCTCTTAGGTGGGTAGGTTTTAATAGTCTGTTTTCTCGAATCAAAAGGATCCACGTCATGGGCAGGAACTTGAAAGGAATCGGAGCTGTTTTCTTGATTGATTAAGTACGCGGGTTTCAACCTTTCCGTAGTCACGTTCTTGTCCTGTCCGTCAACTCTAATGGTGAACAGTCGATCGGTGAGACGAGCGAGGACCTTATACGGTCCGGAGTACGGAGGTTGTAGGGGTTTTCTAACCGCGTCTTCGCGAAGAAAGACATGCGTGCATGTGTACAAATCGTTGTGCACAAACATGCTCCTCTTAATATGATGCGCAGTAGGCGTAGGTTTTAGGGAGCGCATATGTTCACGAAACTTCTCAACGAATACTTGCGGATCGGCCGGCATCTCTTCATCCGTAAAAAATTCTCCCGGTACGCGAAGAGGCATTCCGTAAACAAACTCAGCGGCTGAAGCTTCGAGATCCTCTTTATAACACGTGCGCAGACCGAGTAAAACTGTGGGAAGTAGATCGATCCAAGGCGTTGGTCCATGGCACGAAATTGCAGCCTTGAAGGTCCGGTGCCAGCGTTCCAAAATGCCGTTCGTTGCCGGGTGGTAGGCAGTGCTTCGGGTACGACTAGCTCCAATTAGATTCGTAAGGGCCTTGAATAATGCGGATTCAAATTGCGATCCCTGATCTGTTGTTAGTGTGCGAGGAGCTCCAAAACGAGCGACCCAATGAGTGTAAAAGGCTGTTGCAATTACCTCAGCCGTAATTTCCTTGAGCGGGATAGCTTCCGGCCAGCGCGTAAATCTATCAATGATAGTGAGGCAATAACGAAGTTCCCGAGCGGGTGGCAATGGGCCGACTATATCCAGGTGAATATGTTCGAATCTGCTGTTCGGAACCGCGAATTTCGTTGGAATGTTTTTCGTATGCCTTTGGATTTTAGCTCTCTGGCAAGGGATGCAAGTCCGGCTCCAAAGGAGAATGTCTTTTCTCATGGAAGGTCAACAGAATCGCTGACGGATCAATCGTGAAGTAGTGCGACCGCTGGGGTGGGCCAAACCGTGTACCGCGTCGAAAATCTTCCTCCGAAGGGTTTTCGGAATATACGGGCGAATAGTCCCCATTGAGCTATCACAGAAGAGTGTACCTTGCGAACCCAATTCCATTCCTTGGAGTTTGAATGAAGTCGAATTAGATCGGAGCAGATCCTGCAACTCGTCGTCATTCTTTTGCGCATCTTGCAGCTCTTGCGTGCTTACGACGACGGGCATCTGAATTGCGTTTAAACGTGAGAACGCGTCGGCAACAATATTTTGCGTCCCGCTTACGTGGATTATCTCGGTACTATACTGGGAGATAAAATCCAGCTGCCTAAGTTGGCGTGGCGAAGCTTTATCGGGTTTTTGCGAAAATGCATAAATTAACGGTTTGTGGTCAGTCTTAATGACAAAATTACGACCTTCTACCCAATGTTTGAAATGCTTAAGACATTTGTAAATAGCGAGTAATTCGCGGTCGTATGTGCTGTACCGCTGTTCCGTGGGACTCAGTTTTTGTGAATAAAAACCTAAGGGTCTCCAGACTCCTCCGACTTGTTGCTCTAGCGTACCTCCGATGGCGAAGTCCGATGCATCAGCAGTGAGTGCTAAGGGAGCGTCATCGGCGGGATGGTCCAAAAGCATCGCCTCGGATAGGCTCTGTTTGCAGTCGGTGAAAGCGCGCTCAGTTTTTGCTGTCCACATGATAGGGCTCTTGTCGTTTTTCTTTGAGTCACGCAAGAATTCGCACAAAGGCGCTTGCAGCTTCGCTGCCTGTGGGAGAAATTTTCGATAAAAATGTATTACCCCAAGGAAACGACGCAATTCCATGACGGTTTCAGGTTTCTTGAAGTTTTGAATGGTCTCCACTTTAGATGGGAGCGGTCTGGATCCCTCGTCGGAAATCAGGTACCCCAGATACTCAATGTTCGGCTTAGGCCACTGGCATTTGCAAACGTTAATTGTTAGACCGTATTGTCGTAAGCGTTGCAGTACGAGCTGCAGATGGTCTCGATGCTCTTCGGAGTCTGCTGAAGCGACTAGTATGTCGTCGATATAGCAATACACGAAGTCTAAACCGCGTAAAACGGTATCCATGAACCGTTGGAATGTCTGGGCTGCATTGCGTAATCCAAAAGGCATGATAACGAATTCGAAGGACCCGAAAGGTGTGACAACGGCTGTTTTCGGTATATCTGCTTCGGTTACTGGTATTTGGTAGTAAGCCCGCACAAGGTCTAATGTTGAAAATATTTTTTTACCGTGTAATCTGCTGGAGAAGTCCTGTAAGTGCGCGATTGGATAGCGATCCGGAACAGTGGCAGCGTTCAATTGGCGATAATCACCGCAGGGGCGCCAATCGCCGGATTTCTTCCTGACCAGGTGCAAGGGGCTGGCCCACGGGCTGCTCAATGGACGATAGAATCCTTGCTCTAACATGAGCTGGAATTCACGTTCGGCTGCTCTGAGCTTCCCGCCCGCAAGGCGGCGGGGGCGAGCGACCACCGGGGGTCCGTGGGCAACAATGTGGTGCTCGACGGGATGCGCTGTTGCTCCGCCGCGGGTGGACGGTGTAACGACGTCGATGAACTCTCTTAACAAGCTGCCAAACTGGGAATTCCTGTCGACGGCGGAAATTCCGTATTCCGCGGTTCCCACTACGTTGCCGCGAGAGGCGAAACCGGTTTTTCCGTCGATGAGGCGCTTTCTCTTGAGATCGATTAATGAATCGAAGTGGGAGAGGAAATCTGCTCCTAAAATAGCGGAAGAAACGTCGGCAACGATGAATTCCCATTTAAACTCTCGACCTAAGTTGAGGTTAACTTGTAAAAGGTGAGTGCCGTAAGTATTAATTTCGGAATGATTAGCGGCAAACAGTTTTAACGTCGTAATCTTGGAAGACCGTTGGAAACCCTTGCGTGGAATAACGGATACGTGGGAACCCAAATCGACCAGGAAACGTATTCCGTGAGCAATTTCTATAATGTGGAGACGGCACTGAATAAGTACACCGCCGCTGGCCGTTGAGATGGACGGCGGTACCGCTAGTTTTCCGAGGATTGAGGCGTAGCGTGGCCCTCGAAAACACACGGCTTTATGCATCTGTGAGCTTTTATCCCGAACCTACGGTGGTAAAAACAAATGTCGGCCTCGCGTTTGCGACTGGCCGACCGTGAGCGGCGTGGTGCCGCCGGTTCCTTACCCGCTCGGGGTATTTCTTCTTTTCGCATCTCCCGAATCAGTGTTTCCAATTGTCTCTCGATTTGTCCGATTCGCTCTTGGAGATCAGCTACATCGAATCTTCGACCAGGTGACTTGTTTCGCACCGCCATGACCTGGGAATGAGCGGTAGCCTCAGTGATTTTATCGGCGATGTCGGCTAATTTTGCCAGATCGACACCTTCGCTTGCCGACAATTCACAATGCACGCTAGTAGGCATACGTTTAATCCAAAGGGAGTGGAGGAGGTCTTCCGATACCCTATCTGTAGCGAGAGTGCGCATTTCCCGCAGGAGTTGCGACGGCTTCCTGTCACCGAGCTGCATTTCAGTCAATAATTTGTGCAATTGCGTCTCCCTCGAGTCTGTAAAACGCTCGATTAATTGGCTTTTCAACGTTAGATACCTCTCGTTAGCCAGGGGAGAGCGTATTAGGTCAGAGACTTGTTCGAGAACGCTGGAATCTAGAGCACCAACTATTGTAAAATACCTCGAGTTATCTGCGGTTATTCTGTGAGAGAAGAATTGGGCCTCTACCTGAGCGAACCACAGTGCGGGGTCATTTTGCCAGAATGGAGGCAATTTAATGCTTCGGACTTCCGATATCTGCGTGAGCACCGGCGGGTTCATGTTGGTGGAAACGTCGCTGCCGTCCGGGAATACGGTAGATGAATTGTTCGTTGCGAGCGAATCGCGCTGCGTTCCTGAACTGCCGGCGCCGCTTTCCGGTTTCGTCGGTGTGTGCGCAAGCATGGTAACGCACTTTTGAAAATGTATGCGTCACACGTTTTATTATTTAACTGCGCGTAATTTCACGCGTTTTCAACACTGAATTGCTCTCTAGTCCGACGATGCGTGTGGATATGCAACGTTATTGGATCTCGACACGCGGTGTATCGGAGTTGCGCGAGGCACGTGGTCGCGAACGTTTTTTTTCTCGGGGTCACCAATACTGCGGGGTATTTGTCTCGTCGCAGGAATTAATTTGGACGTGCGCAAGAGGGACTCAAAGAATACACCACTAACAAACGTAATCGTTTTATTTAATATATAAAGTACCTTCGCTTAACGCGGACAGTCTTACGTGCGGCCGATTCGGAAGCCAAATTCTTTCTAACTTTTGGTACAGTCGGGTCGAGAAATCTCGACCGTGTCGCGCGCGTATTGGCTGGAGAAACCGAGTCCTGATTGGACAACCACAGTTCACGATGGTGGCGCGACAAGCACGCCACATGTAGTCGGCATACAGGTCTGAAATTGGGTGTCTTTATAGCTTGGACATCTGTTAAGAATACCCAGTCGTAATATACACAAATATCGCAACACAATGACCTTTTTTCTAACTTCGACAATGTCAAAGTTTGTGCGAAATAAACATTGTTTGCGGGACGCATTGCTTTTCTGCTTCAACCTAAATAAAGCAGCAGCTGAAGCACTTCGGTTTCTTGAGGAGGCCTAGGAGATCTAGAAGCGTTATTGGATGAAGATGACACTCAAACAGAAGATCAACTTGCCGAGGCATTAAATGTGACTCAGCAATGTATTTCGAAACGTTTGCACGCCATGGGAAAAATTCATAAGGAAGGAAAGTGGGTGCCGCATGAGTTGACTGACAAGGAGCCGGCACAACCGTGGGGTCGGCGATTTGGCCGATTTTTTTTTTGTGAAGGTGGACCCCTAGCACCTCACGTGGTGAAAGTAATAAGACGCACTACTCGGAAAACTCCGAGAAAAATCGATTCAAAGTTTCTTAGGCGCCTTATGAGTTTAAAATGTCAGGCACTTGTCGAGCCGCTGTCTAGTCTAGACGGTTAGGGCTCGGTCTTTTGCGCCGGAGGTCTCGCGTTCGATTCCTCCTTCGGATCTTTTTTTTTATCCCAACAATCGTTCGAAATGTTTCTCATCCCTACGTTATTTTAAAAAATTTATTTACATTATTTTTTTCCATTTTTTAAAAATGATTTTCTTTTTTTTCCAACAAAAGAATTCATAACGGTAAGTTTTTAAAAAATTTTCATTGTAAAGTATATGAGGAGGAACATTGGGTTTTTAATGAGAATAACCAAGTCGATTAGGAAAAAATCAATTTTTATTCATATAATAATTATATACGAAAACCGCAGTGGTAATTATCGTAGAAACAAACAAAGCAATCAATAAGAAATAGGCACATCTGTTCACGACGAAATCGAAAAATGAACTGCTGTTCAATTCTCACAGACTCACGCACAGTTCTATGCGCAGATGTCCGTTATAATCCTAAGTATAAAGCCTAAAAATTTTTTAGACCCTTTCATGACAATAAAACCAAATAGAATAAGGAGCACGAATATTTTTCAGTGAATGAAAAACTTAACGTTCTTGACATGAAATAAATTTTTTAAAATAATGTAGGGACGAGAAACGTTCTGAATAATTGTTGGGATAACAAAAAAAAAGAAAAGAAAAAGAACCGAAGGAGGGATCGAACGCGAGACCTCCGGCGCAAAAGACCGAGCCGTAACCGTCTAGACTAGACGGCAGCTCGACAAGTGCCTGACATTTCAAACTCATAAGGCGCCTAAGAAACCTTGAATCGATTTTTCTCGGAATTTGCCGAGTAGTGCGTCCTACTACTTAAATCACGTGAGGTGCTAGGGGTCCGCTTTCACCACAAAAAAATTCGGCCAAATCCCCGACCCCACGGTCGTGCTGTCTCCCTGTGAGAGACAAATGGAAAATCGAAGAGTCACGTCCGAAATTTTATTTTTGCGGCAGAACAGAAAGAGTTTCCTGCATAGAATTATTACTGGCGATGAAAAATGGATATATTTCGAGAATACCAAACGCAGAAAATCGTGGCTTTCACTTGGCGAAGTGTCAACATCGACGGCACGGCCAAATCGCTTCGGAAAAAAGACAATGCTCTGCAGTAGTAGAGCTAGGCCGATTCTAAACCGGGGATCTCAGGGGGGAGCGGCGCGGGGGAGTCGAGCGCGGGGAAGCTGGGGTATGCGTGATGGAGGGGGGGGGATCCCTGCATGCGGCAGCCGAGTGCGGGGTTGCGGCGGAGGGAAAGGGGAGGGGTGTTAGAGAGTGGAGAGGCTAGTTTTTGGTGACGGTGTCTTCCAGGCGATAGCTGGACCCGCGGGCGAGAGGGGGAAGCCGCTGTCGACTCTGTGGGGGAGGGGGCATTATAGAGTCGCGGGTCTTTGAAAACCCATAAAATCTGATAATTTATTATCAACATTATAGATGTAAGTGGAGCATTTTTGTCTAGACTATTCACAGGAGTTTATATATATGAAAAAAAACAACTTAGACAAATGTGTGCGCATGTGTGTGTGTGTTTGTGTGTGTGTGTGTGTAACGTTGTCTCTTAAGAAGTTATGTAGAGGGCTAAGAAAAGGTTCATGAATTTATCCAGATGTTCTTTTTTTCAACTATCTGGACAGAGGCTCATGTCCGAGACACTGTTATACACTGCAACGTTTCAACCACCTCGTCCGAAAGTCTCAAATTTTACGACTCTTTTTTTTTTTTTTACGTTGAGCGCCAGGGACCGTCATACCCTATCGCTTCGCATGTGCAACTCGAGCCTCATCATTCCATAGGTCCACACTTGAAAACCCATAAAATTTTACGACAGCATGCGATGAAGACAGTGATCCGGAGAAAAAAATGCATTTCCATTTTACAGGCCTTTAGTTTTTCATCTCTGAATGATAATATATACAGAAAGTGCAACGTCAAGCCTTGATGCCGACACTTGAGATCATGCAGGTCTGGACAAGTTAGCCCCATGGTTAAGGATTTTTTCTTCGTTAACACCACTCTCCGTGCTATTAGAATTTTTTTTTATTGCTCCACTATTCAGAGCATATATGATAACGGGGTGTTTATTTTGAAAAACTATAAACTTTCGGAGATCTATGGATAAAGACCTTTTTAAGGCTTCAACCGTGGACCACTTGAGCACCGATGGAGAGGCCATGAATTTTTTTTCACTACACGCATCTCGACTGAGATGCTCTTTTATTTTTACCGGCAATCCAATGCGATATTAGAAAATTCTCGTGGGTTGGTGATATTTTCCGAGATGGTAGGGAAAGACGAAAAATGTCTAAAGCGGAAAACCATTTTTAATGATCTGCTGCGCTCAAAAGTGTTGGCACTTTGGATCGAGCCGTCAGTTAGTGAACATCATCTCTTTTGGGAAGCCTCGTTTCATCAAATATGGAGGGCAACGCGGAGAAGTCAGAACAAATCTTGCACGACCAAGCCGCGGTCCTAAGTTCATTCGAAGATTTTTCTGTGTGGGAAGAACGGTGCGTTGAGTTTATCGAAGAATTGGAAACGCAAAGCCGGATTAAGCGCCCGCGACTATCAATTGGACTTCAACAGTCATTGATAGCCCAAATAGCGCGGCTGGAAGGGTTGAGGAATTCTGTGCGTAATCATTTTATACACACGGGTGCAGGACACAGTCATCGTGGGCTAATCTGGCGAGAGATTGACACATCCTTCAATAGTCGAATATTGACCGGTTCCGTAATCAATCGCAACCACATCGAACCACGGCAATTTTTCAACGATGCTCGCGACCTAGTGCTTCAACATGTGCAAAATACTATCTGCAAACACAACAGTATGAAAGTTAATGCAGTGTTCAATGGCGAATTCGCGAGTGGAGACAAACATGCTAATAAAAGTGTCAACACGCGAAACTGTGAACTCTTTAACACAAGCGATTTGAATCAGTGGTACCAGCAACGCGTTATGGAGCCCACTTTAACCTTACTCGACGAATTTCAAGAACGAGATAGTGGCTGGGCTCTACGGAAAATACTTTACCTCACGATAAATGTGAATAAGTATAATCCTATGCGTGCTGGGTGCTCCATATCATTACCGCGAGAAATAATGATGAAGAGAGCTGTGATCAACGTCAAATCCAACGATAACGCATGTTTCGCGTGGGCACTTGTCGCTGCTTTATACTCAGCCGAACGACACAGTGACCGTCCGCCATCTTACCCACATTACTCAAGCGTACTGAATCTACAGGACATTCAATTCCCGGTAACCATACACCAAATAAAAAAATTTGAGTTGCAAAACAATTTATCCATCAACGTGTACACCACCACCGCCAAAAAGGACATCGTTCCAATACGCGTGACTCAAAATAAGAAGGAAAAGCACATCAATTTGCTGTACATGCAAGATACTGAGGACAACAATGTGGGGCACTTCGTATGGATCAAGAATCTGTCGAGACTCGTGACGAAGCAACTGAGCAAAAAGGGACATAAAAAATATATCTGTGATCGGTATGTAGTTACCATAATATATATATAGGTAATTATATATGCTAGATGAATTAAAGAAAAACAATATTTTTTTTGCAGGTGTTTGCACTACTTTGGATCCGAGGATAAATTGCAATCGCACGAGGTCGATTGTGGAGCAATAAACGACTGCGCGATCCGACTACCGAATTACACCAACAAGTGGTTCCAGTTCAGCAACTTTAGCCGGAAAGAGCGACATCCTTTCATCGTATATGCTGATTTGGAGTGTGTGCTGGCAAAGACCGATGAGAAGACCCAAGCAAAAGATATGTATCAACACCATGAAGTGTTTAGTATTGGATATTACGTGCGTTGTTCGTATGACGATTCATTGTCTTCATATCACTCGCGTCGCAGTGCTGATTGTGTATCGTGGTTTGTCGAAGAACTGAAAAATCTAGCATTGCGCATAAAAGAAATTTTCTGCGACAATGTCCCAATGATTTATCTGACACCGAGCGAGTGGACAAGTTTTCGCAAAGCGACCCAATGTCATATATGCAGGAAACCATTCGCGCAAGACGATATACGCGTTCGAGATTATTGCCATCTGACTGGACGCTATAGAGGCCCTGCTCATTCTAATTGTAATTTAAACTACAAACAGTCATTCTTCATTCCAGTAGTTTTTCACAATTTATCGGGTTACGATGCACATTTTATCATCAAGGACGTAGCCACAGCGTTCGAAGGAAAGACCGATGTGCTTCCAATCACAAAAGAGAAATACATCTCCTTCACGAAGCATATTCAAATCACAGAAGATTCTAAACAGAAAATCCAATTGCGCTTTATCGATTCATACAAATTCCTCAATACCAGTCTCGACAAATTAGCCTCATTTTTGACCGAGGACAAACTCAAAATTTTACGCATGCAATTTTCAACTCTATAGACGGACAATTTCAATTTGCTGACGCGAAAAGGGGTCTTCCCTTATGAGTATATTGACAACGTGAGCAGGTTGGATGACACTTGCTTACCACCACGTGACGCATTTTATAGTTCCCTGACAGATGCTACAGTATCCGAGAGCGAGTACGCACATGCGGAGAACGTTTGGGAGCGGTTCTCCATTCGAACGCTGGGTGACTATAGCGATTTGTACTTGAAGACAGATATCTTGTTATTAGCTGATATTTTCGTAAACTTTCGGAATACGTGCATTGAGAGCTATGGCCTAGATCCCGCGTATTACTACACATTGCCGGGGTATACCTGGGATGCAATGTTACAACACTCGAATGTCAAGTTTGAATTACTAACTGACATCGACATGGTTTTATTCGTTGAGCGGGGTATACGCGGTGGTCTCAGTCAATGCTCAAACCGATATGCACACGCTAATAATAAGTACATGGAGTCGTTTGATCCATCGAAAGCATCATCATACTTGATGTATTTTGACGTCAACAATTTGTATGGATGGGCAGTGTGTCAACCCTTGCCATATGCAGATTTTTGATGGGTCAACGACGTGTCCAAGTTTGATCCATTATCCATCGCGCTAGACTCACCTATAGGCTACATCCTTGAGGTCGAATTGGAATATCCCCAATCTCTACATGATGCGCACAAAGACCTACCGTTTTGCCCAATACACGAAAAACCACCGGGTAAGCAGCAGGAAAAGCTGCTAGCAACCGTCTGCGATAAGAAACGCTACATCATACACTACAGAAATTTACAACAATGTTTACGTCATGGACTTTGCCTCACGAAAATCCATAGGGTATTACAATTCACACAATCCCCATGGCTACGTTCATATATCGAGTTAAATACTCAGTTTCGAACGCTGGCCAAAAACGATTTTGAAAAGAATTTATTCAAATTGATGAATAATGCTGTGTTTGGCAAAAGATGGAGAATGTGCGCAATCGTGTAGATGTAAAGCTTTTGACTAAATGGGAGAGCAGGTATGGCGCGGAGGCAATGATTGCGAAACCAAACTTCCACAGCCGAAGCGTTTTTTCCGAAAACCTCGTTGCCGTAGAATTGCGCAATCTCGAGGTGAAGTTCAACAAGCCGATATATGTGGGTATGTGCATACTCGACATATTCAAAACGTGTTTGTATGGATTTCATCACGAGTATATGGTACCATTGTATCGGAATAAATGTAAAGTGATGATACCGATACAGATAGCCTCATATATGCCATTGAGAGCGAAGATGTATATGCAGACATGAAGTGTGACATTGAAAAATTTGATACGAGCGACTATTCAGCGGACAATAGGTATGATATGCCGCTTGTCAATAAGAAGGTACCCGGTCTCATGAAAGACGAATGCAATGGTGCAATTATGACCGAGTTCATTGGACTTCGATCGAAAATGTACGCAACACGTGTCGAGGGTAAGAAGGACACGAAAAAAGTTAAAGGTGTCAAGAGCAGTGTTGTGGCGAGGACAATCACGTTTGATGATTATGCTTAATGCTTGAAGGAAAATATTGAAATGGAGCGTAGTCAAACGTGTATTCGATCGAAGTTGCACATGGTCTACACTGTTCGTGAGACGAAAATCGCTCTAAGTCCTCATGATGATAAGCGGTATATCATACCGGGGACCTCTGATACCCTACCATGGGGGCATTACAGAATACCGACGTGAAAAGTTTTGTAATTTTTTTTTCCACAACCTTGATGTAAAATTGTGTATATTTTTGTGAATATTGATGTATAAAACTCGTGAAAATTATGTATACATTTTGTTCATTCGATGTTAAAATTATGTTTGTTGTATATATTTAATTGTGCAAGAATGGATTTATTATTTTCCGTAAATAAAGAAGCGGATTTTTTATAATCACATGTGTTTATTCACTCTATCCATCTCCTCACGTTCCACGAAAAAGGGCGACGGCGACAAGGAGGGAAGCAAGCCTGCTGTGGAGTCGGTCGGAGGCCTTGGATGGATGCGGGGACGACCAGCAGATCAAGAGTCATAAAACATACATATTTTTCCATTTTCTTTATTATCGACTACAAATCGGATTTACTTATCCAACTATTGTGGCTATTGTCGAAACCTAACCACTTTACAAACATTCGATTACCGCGCTTCTTCAATACCGCTTCAATGAGATAGTTATCAGGGTGCTTGACCCTGAGAAGCTCTTGTTCGTAGAAACCACCGGCGATCGGTTCATCTTTATGGTCCTTCAAGTGGCACGTCACGGGATGAGTTTTTTTTCACACGATAGATTGTAAATATTTCCGTTGTCCAGTTTGGGGTGTAACCCTTTTCGAAAACAGTCTTAATTTGATGATTCTCACTTTATCACCGACGGCGAATTTCGGCGATCTTTTCATTGGAGGCTTATTGAAAATCTGCTGCAATTGCTTCTCATTTTCCGCGTTGACATTTCTCGGCTTCATCTTAATGGTGCGGTGTACAGAATCGTTGTACTCGGCAATTAGATTATCAAGAATATCGATCCACTTATAATTACCACGAAGACTAAATTGCATCCACATCTTGTTCTTCAATGTACGATTGAAACGCTCGCAAATGGATGCCTTCAAGTTGCTATATGTTGAATACATGTGAATATTGTACTTTTTCATGATGGCCTTAAAGTCAGAATTGTAGAATTCTTTTCCCCGATCAACGTGTAAGTCCTGCGGTATGCGTCCCTTAACGAGGATCGACCTCATTGCTGCCGCTACATCTTTACCAGTCTTACTCAGCATTGGCACGGCCCAGGCGAATTTTGAGAAGGTATCGATGACGGTGAGGAGAAATTTGTGTTTGGAGTTGCGACGTGCGTATGATGACATATCGACGAGATCAGCTTGCCAGGTCTCGTCCAAGCCACGGATGTCCACACGTCGACGCGGATAGTTTCGTCGAGCAGGTTTAGGTAGCTCCAGCACGAGAGCGCCCCTTTTTTCGTTCATTTTCCAGTCCACTCAGTCGTGCGTCCAATTCAGCAATGACGTTTGAATTACGAATCACCAAATCTTGTAGAGCTTTGACATCGGCCTCGAGTGTCCTCGCAATGTCTCGTATCGTAGCTTCAAGTCCATTAACCAACAAGTGACTACTCTCATTCATTTCTTTGCGTATGTTCTTAATGATAGTTCGAGATTTCTTTTGTAACGCACTTAGAGTGATGGCGTCGTCTTCTCCTTCCGGATTTGCAATGTTACACAATCGTTTCTGCCCCAAGTCATAATGACCATCTGTGGTAATTCTAAAGCCAATCCCGGGTCGACCTGGAGGACCTTGCTTACTGTGGAGTAAGCAAGCACTCCTACTTGAATGACGTCCAAACACATCGACACTCATGATGAGAATGCGTAAATTCCCCGATGTCGAGTTAATAAATGATTTCAGCTTCACGCAATTCCTCAATAACAGATATAATTTAATTCACATGTGATGAATTTCCGGCTGCTTGGGATGCCAGAAGCAAGCGAAGACGATCCACTAGCTCGTTTGGATTGTCCCAATAAATATAGTCCAATTGGGTGTTTTTTCTACCTAGCTTATACTTTGGCATACCCTGTCCCACATGATGATCGACTATATTTGCGATATATGTGTTAAATTTGTGGCTGGTGTTACGTCGTACAGCCTCACTAGGCTTATACAATTTTTTGTGAGCATCCGTCGCAATGACAATCTTTTCGTAGTTTTTTAAATCATCCGGCGTGAGAGTTTCGATATTAGGCACTTTTTTAAACAACAGCTCCGTTAATCCAACAGTTTTCGCATAACTCGCATTTCCCACACGAATGTGTTGAGAGTCGAAAATTATCGGAGAATTGCCAATCATTAATTTGTTATTAGCGAGATTTCGTACACCGTATAATACATCCAAGGTTGCCTTTCTATTTGTTTGTAATAGCAGGAGATATTCGCTGATCAGCTCATCGACATTTTGCGAGTTATCATCATCCTCATATATCAATTTAAACGAATCTTGTGTTTCACTCTTCAAGGAATCATGTGCCGCATTTTGATTTTTCACACTATTTAACGCATCTTGTCTTTCTTCTTCAACATTATCACCCACTTTTTCATCCTTAATTTCCTCCTTCACCGCCACCACCTCACCGTTTTTATACGACACCAATCTCTCCAATGGCCCCACTGTAGGCTTAAAGACATCCTGCATTCTCTGCTGATCGTTATCTTTCCCAATATTCATCATTCGATGCTTTCGGCTGATTGCGTCGCTCGCCTTGGCAATTTCACGCAATACATCCTTTTCACGCAACAATTGTTCGCTCTTCATGTTATCACTACCACGGCATGCGCAATACTGTCTCCTCAACTACCAGCGACGAGTCATTTATCAATGGTGAGAAAATAATCAAAACGTTGTCTATATTGACCATCATTAATATCGCTATCCTTGTCAATCGTGATAAATGCATACTTGTCGGAATTCCAGCATTTCACGCACATGTTTTTAAAGCACGTATAAGACATATCCGTATTAACATGGTCATTGTACACATGTTTGAGATTCATATCATCCTGCTTGAATAGCACCACGAAATTTGCATTATCCCTCACGAGATGTTTGGGAATACGAGTATACGTCTGACAAAGATAAAAACTGTCAACAATCTCGTGTCGTCCCATGGAAAAGAAAGCCCGAACATTATCCTGCTTTTCGCATGCTATGTCATCAAAGATGAATATAGAGTTGGATCGTGCATCACTTGGTGCTATCACTTGTTCATGCGCCTCGAATGGATGATATTCAACTACACTCACAGGTTCGAGTAGGTGTTCGAGCAACTTATACTTTGGCTGCTTGAGCGATTTGGAATACAAGTAAAT
Organism: Ophion slaviceki; assembly: GCA_944452715.1. Classification (NCBI taxonomy): domain Eukaryota; kingdom Metazoa; phylum Arthropoda; class Insecta; order Hymenoptera; family Ichneumonidae; genus Ophion; species Ophion slaviceki. The sequence continues at coordinate 4,630,911 of OX101784.1, read as the reverse complement.
ATTCTCAAATCTCAAACCATTCGGATGGATGATGAGAGTGAGCAAAGCGTTGGTTTTCCTACAATTCGATGGACCGCAAAACAGTGCACGTATGCTATCCGGCAATAAATTCCCATGGCGTTTTTGTTTCTTTTTCCCTCCACGGTCTTCGATAAACTCGTCGAAATTTATCACGGGAAGCCCGCCTCCGATAGTTTGCTTCCTGGACGTCATCTCACACACGACTAATGCCGAAATCATATAAATAGGCTTCTTATAAGGATTATCCGTCAGTCGCGTATTGTCTTTAGACATGATTATGCATGGGAAGAATGGCAAAGGTTTGGTCAACCGCCTAATCAATAAACTCCCCGTTGAACTACATTTGCCTGGATATCAGTATTGTGGACCAGGCACAAAGTCGGCCAAGCGCCTTGCTCGTGGTGATCCGGGTATTAATCCATTGGATACGGCTTGCAAACAACACGATATTGCGTATTCGAAAAATCCGGATAATCTCGAGGTGAGACATTTGGCGGGTAAGTGTTGGCTGAACAGGCTAGGCAACGTGTTACCGCGAGAGACGCTAGTATCGGTGAAAAAGTCAGTGCTTGGGGTGTGGCAAATATTATGAAGACAAAGAGAAAATTTGGCATGGGGATAGAGACCCGCAAGGGTGGCGTTTTACCTGTACCCCATAAAGTTGGTGGTTTATTACCCTTCCTCGTGCCTATATTTGCGGGTCTTAGCGCTGCGGGTGCTTTGTCGGGTGGTGCGGCTAGTATAGTTAAAGCTGTAAATGGTGCTTAAGCAGCTAAGCGTGAATTGGATGAAAGTAAGCGTCATAATCGAACAATTGAAGCAATTGCATTAGGTCGGGGTCTACATCTGAAACCATATAAGCAGGGATTGGGCCTTCATATTAAGCCAAAAAACTAGAAGTAACGCTACCACACCAACCCCTCACCGACCGCGACCTACTCAAATATGCAAAAATCCTAAAGATTCCACATTTTCGTGGAGTTTACATGCGCGATACATTGCCAGCGAGCGGACCTCTCAAATGTGAAGCAGCAATTGTAAATTTGGATGAAAATGTCGGTCCTGGAACACACTGGGACGCTTACAAAAAGACCGGATCGAATGTCATGTACTTTGATAGTTTCGGCAATCTTCCACCACCATCCGAGCTCATGAGATATTTCCGTGTCGGTAGCGTTCATTATAATTATACTAGATATCAGGAATATGATACGATTGAATGTGGACATTTGTGCCTCAAGTTTCTTTGTCGGCAGCTGCAGCACAAAGACAAATATACACTATATAGGAGGGAAATGACGTGGAGAATTCAGTTGTCAATTTACCAGCATCATGGATGATAGTTTAACATTGACCATATCTGGCTCATCGTCCATACTTGAGGCGCAATACTTTCCCCCCATCGAACTCTCGCCACACAAAAATTATACCCTCGGTCTCGTGGAATTGTTAACTTTCAACTCTATTCCCAATATCGACGTTGACCACGATAAACTTTACGTGGGAGATGAGTTGTTGACGATACCTACGGGCAGTTATGAAATAGAGGATATTGAGACGTTCGTACAAGCAGAGCTGGTGCGTAAAAACATCAAAATCAGCATTAAACCCAATAATAATACGCTACGCAGTGAGATCGAGTGTGATCGTGATGTAAATTTTGAGCCGAAAGATTCTATTGGGCATCTACTAGGCTTCACGGCACGCAAAGTGGAAGCCAATAAAAGACACGAATCCGATCTTCCAGTAGCCATTCTCAAAGTGAACGCCTTACGCGTTGAGTGCAATATTACCGCTGGCGCCTATATTAACGGACAAAAAGTACACACAATTCACGAATTTTTTCCATCTGTGCCACCAGGCTATAAGATCATTGAAGTTCCCTCCCACGTAATTTATCTGCCAATTACGAGCCGAACGATTGACGCGACACAGCTTCGCATAGTGGATCAGGACGGTGATTTGGTAAATTTCCGCGGTGACGTGATCACTATACGCCTGCATATAAAGTCGTGATGGGTATAGTTTTCAATAGATCTTCCAATAACAATAAACGGCCATGGATCAAAACAATCAGTCGTCGGCCAGCGCCCAAAGTGCTAACACCTCAAAACGTGCTACTCTTGAAGAGTTTGGGTCTCAAAGTGCGTGGCGAAAGCGTGTAAAAAATTATTTAGTCTGTGCTCTGTGCATCTGTTGCGTGAAATGGATGAAGAAATTGTAAACATTCAGACACCCGTGGTCTTTGATGAATCCATCATCCATTGTCAGATTCACGCTCATCAGCCATATGCATCTTCAACCTTCAATAACAGCGATGAAATCCGCATTGCCATCCAACATCAAGACCTCTTCATCCTGCCAAGTAAGAGTTCGCTACACATATGTGGAAAATTATCCAATCGTGACGGGGCGCCAACCACTGCTACAAGTCTCGTCAACAATACCATTTGTCATTTGTTTGAGGAAGTGCGATATGAATTGAATGCCATAGAAATCGATCGTCATAAGAATGCCGGCATTACGAGTGTACTTAAGGGATATTCATCTCTCTCACCGGCCAAAAGTTCTATGCTCGAGAACACTGGATGGCTCGATGTCGAAGAGACCAAGCAGATTGTCGATGTATCGGGAAACTTTGATGTCTGTATACCGCTCAGCATGCTCCTCGGATTTGCCGAAGATTATCGGAAAATTGTCGTAAATGCCAAGCACGAGTTGATTCTCACGAGATCAAAGACCGATGATAATGCCATTGTACAAACAACGCCCAAAGACTACAAACTCGTATTGCATAAAATAGAATGGCTCGTGCCGTATGTGACAGTCTCGGATCAGCGAAAAATTCAACTGTTAAAGTTTCTCGCCAAAGACGCACCAATCTCCATGAGTTTCCGAACATGGGAACTGTATGAATATCCATTGCTGCCTGCCACCTCCAAGCACGTGTGGTCTGTGAAAACTTCGAATCAGCTGGAGAAGCCACGATATGTCATACGCGCGTTGCAGACGGAACGGAAAATAAGAAACAACACAATGCGAGCCACTTCGATCATTGTAACCTGAGCGGCGTCAAACTATACCTCAACACGCAATGTTATCCATATGGAAATTTGAATTTGAACATTGATCAAAATCAATATGCTCTTCTCTACGAGATGTATGCAAACTTTCAACCGACCTATTACAACAAAGAGGCTGAACCATGGCTGAGTAGGATGGAATTTTTAGAAAAAGCCCCCCTCGTTGTCATTGACTGCTCAAAACAAAACGATTCGCTCAAGTCCCGTCCTGTTGATGTGCGCCTTGAGTTTGAATTGAAAAACAATATTCCACCGCAAACTTCAGCGTACTGCATGATCCTCCATGATCGTATTGTCGAGTACAATCCAATCAGTGGTGGGGTTAAAAAATTGGTATAAAATCATGCCAATGATCCGCGCCCACTTCAGTCAACATGGAGCTTATCGTCGACGTGCAAGGGTTCAAGAGACCCGTCAACGAATTTGTCCTAAAGGAGATGTCCATCGTCAAACTCCATGAGAAGAACGCCGAACCGCTGACATTCTTCTTTGATGCACCATTCGCCTGGGACACTTTACGCGCAACCTGGACGCGTACCTGGAACGCAATTATCATGGAATACGATGGGAACACAACGGCATACCATACGAGGCAGTTAGAACGACAATTCGAGAAATCTTGGAAGGAGCTCCTACGATCTATGCCAAGGGATTCGAGAAGTGCTCATGGCTATCGAGATTCACAGATTCAGCAAAAAAAGTCATCGATCTGGAGACTCTGGACTGTCCATCGCTGCAGAAGTAGCCGAAAATCGCAAACGTTAAATGTCCCCATCATTCCTTTGATACAAAATACAATTGCGCCAAAGCGAATGTAAAGTCGTTGAAAAGCTGGCTCTCTGTGTACGAAGCGTTGTGTGAGCAAGGGATTTTTTAAAATGAATAAAAACATTTTGAACAAATATCGTTCTCCATTTATTTCCTATATCTACGGCGAATACAGTTTGACGACACTTTTTTTTACATTATATTCGATGAAAAAGTTTTTTGTACATTTTTACATAGCACCAAGCGTTGAAAACTCTACGATGATGACTGTGATGCAAACAGTCGTTGCACTCTACGATGGTGACGATGCCAGCTGCCGCTGAACTCGTTGTTTCCACCGGGCCTTCACGAGCGTTCTTTTCCACCATACTCAGACTCGAGCGTCGAAAACTCTACGATGATGATGACTGTGATGCAAACAGTCCTTGCACTCTATGATGGTGATGATGCTGGCTGCTGTTGAACTCGTTGTTTCCACCGGGCCTTCACGAGCGTTCTTTTCCACCATACTCAGACTCGCTGGAACTCGACGCTGTTGTATTTTCCACCAATGTACTTTATGTACAGTTGACCATTGCGCGCCAGTTGCAGCATACTCTCGAACATTTTCAGATCTTGATCGAAGGCCTTTACCAGCCGCGCGGGCAAGAAGACGGCAAACTCATTTGCAACGTCCACGATGTAGCGTTTTCCAAACTTGGTCTGTACAGCTCTCATGTCCGTGATTTGATGATCCGAATGGGCGTGGAGTTCTGACAGCTTCTTCGTTGGGAGGAATTCCGCCATCAGGCTGACTTTCTTGATATTCGAGAGATCCATTTTCACTCTTTTTCAAAGTTCTTTTCGGTGAAGTTGATGGTGCGGTGGAGTAGTGCAGTCTGAGCTTGGTCCACGAAATCATAAGCTCCCTCGTAACCCCTCCACTCAGATTTAAAAAACTTCTCCCCACATATCCAATCATTGGGATGTGTAACAGGTTCACACACGTTCGAAGAACCCCGCACATAGAAAATTTCCCCCCTCGCAACACTTTTCACAGTCCCGACGTTGGGGTGGGGGACCATCAATGTGATCCTTCATCTGTGGCGTATTATAATGCTCCATGCATGGAAGATACGATATCACTTCACTATCGTTCCGATGATGCTCCGGCAAACGATCCCACAGTAAACCAATAAAGTTACCCCAATACTTTAGGAGCAAGACTTTTGGAACCTGTTCGAGCTCGTTTTTGGTCAAGTCCAGGGGGTGCTTGGCCGGATGCACTGCGTACATACTCGCACATCTGAACATCTTGACGTAATCTTGTGGAATGAAACTTCGACGGGTTGAAACTTGTTTTGGAATAACGCTGCAGCTGCATGCAATAAATAAAGCATTTTATGGGCTTTGAAGGGCCACCCTTCATATGGGAACTATCGTTATCTCACTGCCGAAAATTTTCCTAGCCATAAATGGGAGTTCTCCCCCCCCCCCCCCCCACACACACATGCGCACACACACATATGCACACATTTGTCTAAGTTGTTTTTTTTTTAATATATATAAACTCCTGTGAATAGTCTAGACAAAAATGCTCCGCTTACATCTATAATGTTGATAATAAATTATCAGATTTTATGAGTTTTCAAGGACCCGCGACTCTATAATGCCCCCTCCCCCACAGAGTCGACAGCGGCTTCCCCCTCTCGCCCGCGGGTCCAGCTATCGCTTGGAAGACACCGTCACCAAAAACTAGCCTCTCCACTCTCTAACACCCCTCCCCTTTCCCTCCGCCGCAACCCGGCACTCGGCTGCCGCATGCAGGATCCCCCCCCTCCGCCACGCATACCCCGGCTTCCACGCGCTCGATTCCCCCGCCCCGCTCCCCCCTGAGATCCCTGGGTTAGAATCGGCCTAGCTCTACTACTCTCTGCGTTTGGTGGGACCAGAAAGAAATCGTGTACCATGAGCTGCTGAAACCGGGCGAAACTGTCAATGAGCATCGCTACCGACAACTAATCAATTTGAACCACGCATTGCCCGAAAACCGGCCAGAATGGGACACGAGACACGAACGTGTGATATTGCAGCACGAGAACGCTCCGTGGCATCGCAGTTTCATCGTCCAGAACACCATAAAAACACTTAAAAGGGATCTGTACCCGCCGTATTCGGAAGACCTGGCCCCTTCAGACTATCAGTTGTTCCGGTCGAGGGCGCATGGCTTGGGTGAGCTATACTTGGCCAATTACGATGCAGTACAACATTGGTTGAATGAATGGTTTCAGTTCAAACACGCGTCTTTTAATCGTGATGTGCATAAATGTGTAAATAGCGATGTGCATAAATGTGTAAATACCGAATACTTTGAATTAACCATTTTTTGTATTTGTCTTGAAATTTTCGATTTGTTATTGGTAAAAAAACCCGGAAACTTAGTTGTGCACCTAGTATAACATAGTCGGCGGATATAATGATTCTGTACACTATACCATAACTCAGGTGAAACCAAGGAGCGTCATCGTTGAAAATGATAAGAGCCCATTTAAAAAAGCATCATCATGAAAGTAAAATTTTGCGACAATGTGAGTTGGGAATAAGTAAATTTAGGAGTGTTTTCTGAAAGGATTACACACAGAAAGGGGCAGCTGAAATATTTACCATTTATCGAGAGAAAAACACGAAGTGTGTAGCATTTCACCTGACGGACTATAACGATGAAGCCATTGCAGGTGATTTGTACGTTCAGGAGCTACTTAAAGTTAAATGTCCCGATATTTATCTCATTGAAAAAGTATTGCAGCAGCGTGGTAATCGAATGTTTGTAATACGATGGGGTTTCGATAAAACTCACAATAGCTGGATACGCAAATCTGATTTGTAGCGAACAATATAAATGTTTTAAATTTGATGACTCTTCTCTCGCTTTCTTTTTCTCTGCTCCTACTAGATTTCTCTCACAAAGCGTCCACCGTTCTCTTCACCGCAACGAGTGTTTTCCAGCTTAGGTAGCTTTCTTTGCTCTCTCTCTCTCTCTCTCTCTCTCTCTCTCTCTCTCTCTCTCTCTCTCTCTCTCTCTCTCTCTCTCTCTCTCTCTTAACGTTAGTCACTCTGGCGCCACCTAGGTCCTTTTTCGTTGATAGTACTATTGTCACAGGATGTAGTTAATATTTTTTAATGAGTTTTGCTATACCGCCTCTAAACCCGTGAGAATGAATTTATTGTTACCGCGGAAATTTGATTCAGCGATTAGACATAAATATTTTGCTCTGCAGTGAATCTTTCATGGAAATTGCGCCCGCTGCGAAAGAGTACCTGGTCCGTGTTGCAGTGTACCCAACAATCCAACAGTTTGAGGTAACTATGTTACGACTGAGGAGGAACAAAATAATGGAAAAAAGTCGTAGTAAAAATGTAAAAAATTGAATTTTTAAAAGTTCAAAAGGTTTATTTTATTTTTTTCATATGAACCGTTTTGAATATCGTAGCTTCACGTTTAATGCAATAACTGACTTGATCATAGTGCTACCCACATCTTTTTTTGTCAAATCACAACTTTCACGAAGCCATTCACACTTGGGAGAAACTACTTTTTCACCGTTATTGAATAGTCCGAGAATTCATTTTGAAAACAATTGTCGTCTTTGGTCTTTCAAGGCTACGCTAACCTCCCAATAAGAGAAAATGGAGGCGTTTATAGCATGTTTTTCTTCATTTCAGATTCATCATCGTCTTGTGCAGATACAATCGTCCGATTTTTTTGGATTCGAGACGGCGCAGGAAGAAACGTCCTATCGTTCAACATTTTTGATAATAGAAAATAAAATCACATAAAAAACGGCATGACTCAGCGTATTTGTTAATTCCTGATCATTTAAGGGGTTAGGCCACAGTAACGGGTATAAAATCATGTGCGAATTCAACAATTTTTTTTCCTACGAAAAAGTGATTCTCTCATAAAATTAATTACACATCTATTTAGTATGAATATCAAGCTGTTAGAAAATATATTTTTTTCCATGTACAAAATGGCCGACTACTAATATTTTCTTTTGTTATCTTTTTTAGGCGTTCTGCGGCGTGACATTTAGAATCCACAATTTTTTACCTAGAACATAAAACAAAAATTCTCGTCAATCTACATTAGAATACCTAAAGAAGTACGTACGGAATTGAAAAAATATTGTTTTATTTAAAAGTTGTAGGTATCTGAATGAATGTTCAGTAAAAAATGTCGTATAAAGCTGCTCATAAAATAAAAAGTTTTCGATTAATCAGAAATTTCGTACGCACTTCTCTGCGAAATGCAATTCGGACCATAACTTTTGAATTTGAAGTAAATCGAGTGAATATTGTTGAAGTTGTTTGTCACGCCAATTGGAAAAAAGCTGTTTCGAGAAAAACGCGTTTAAAGTTTTAGGTACTCTATGGTCGTGCCAGAGGTGGGCTTACGTTATACGTTCAATGTCGGTGAAAAAAAATGTTCTTGCTATAAATCGAATAGTAACTTATTCTTATGATGATAAAGCACCGTTTTAGCGAGAAAAAACTCGATTTTTCGAAAATTCTACTGTGGCCTTGCCCCTTAATGTTGTTAGACGATTTATAAAGTTCAGAGACATGGCGATTATTCCACAACGGAAACACTTGTCTTCGGACTCGGATTAATTCCTAGCTGTAAAAAACATCGATTCAAAGAGATATCCACATGTGATTCGACGATGAAATCGGAGTCGAATTTGGGTCGGTAATATGGCGAATGATCGATCGAGACCCCTAGAACCATTACGACCACCGATTTCATCTTCGTTACGTAAATAATGTCTTTGCCGTCGTTCTCGCTGCAGTCTCAGACTTCTTGACTCAATCTGAGCGGAAGTAAGATGAAATCACATGGGAATAAGCGGTAAATGATCAGCAAGGGTGTAGGGTAGTCATTCGGGAAACAACCAGGAACAAACGAGGATATGTACAATTACGTATTTGAGTTTTTTTTTTATCCTTACGGGGAGAAAATCGGGACTTTGTTTGGGTTTAGTATTTCGACGACATTCTCCGTTATATTCCTATCTCCGTCAAGGACCAGGGTTCTCACGCCTAGAATCAAAGGTGTGGGACTGTCATCGTCGGCCCGGTGCCCTTTCCGAAAGCTGGTCCCACCATGATGCCACCAGAGCCACCTGAATGCATTTGCAAAAAGAATCGTCGATAATAATTAATGAAGTTTTATTTAATTATTTGCCAACGTCTACGTGTACATCATAAAAACTTACCGTCAACTTATTCATAACAAATGCTCAAAATGGCCACCGTTTGCCTGGACGCAGCAACGGGCTCGGCGCAACAGGCTCTCCCGGCAATTTTCGAGCATATCCGCAGTTACGGTGCGGAGGGCATCTTCGAAGCGGAGCTCCAGGTGGGCCCGATCACGCAAGGGTTGGCAATAAACGTGCGACTTCAGATGGCCCCATGAGCAAAAATCCAACGGATTCAAATCCGGGGACCGCGCCGGCCAGTCGCACATCCCCCCTTGACCAATAAGTCGATCGCCAAATATTTGAGCCACCGCCTGCCTCGGAATTCGGCTCGTATGTGCCGGTGAACCGTCGTGCTGAAATACGGCGTTCTGTAAAGCTGCTTTCCCTATACCCGCACGCCTGCACAATTACAATAAATTAGTCGAAATGAAGTGTGGGTACTGCACACTTCTCAAATGTCCCGCAAATTCAAACGGTCCAATCTGAAAGGAAGAATATCCGATCATCGTTGTGTTGATTTTTTTGTCGTCGATTTTGCATTTTTCGAATGCGAAATGCAAATCCTTATTAATATACAGCCTTGCCCGAATGTATTAGGCACCTTGTAATTTTCCTATTTGGGCAAAAATCGAATATCTCGGCAAACAAAAATCGTTAACCAATTTAGCGAACGGCGTTTGAAAGAGCACAAGCTTCATTTTGCTTTTTTTATTTTAGCGATTTTATTTTAGCCGCTACGTTATTTCGAAAATGCCGGTTTTATCACGATTTTCGGACGTAAGAAAATCGCGTGCCGGACTTTTAACAATACTGATTTCGCGATTTAGCCATAATATCCTTCGAAAAGGACACTGTTATCTTTAGTTTCGTTTTTCCTTTTATTTTTGCAATTTATTTTCGCAGTGCTATTCAATGTTTTCTTTGGAAAAACGGCCAGTTTTTCAAGAGCCGGCAGAGTGCGCCGTAACTTGAAAACTATGAGGTTGAGAACACTTTGGTCGAAGGAGTAAAAACTTGTGTTTTGTTATTTTGAAGTCACTTATTGAATTTTTAGATTTCATTTCGAAATTTCTTTGCCTCGCTATTTTCTGTTGACTATTAATAAAAAAAACTAGGGAAGCGAATAAATTTGGAAAGAAATCTGAGAAAATGCAGTTAATCCAAAATAGCAAAATACAAAATACAAAATTTTTCTAAAAACATTACCCATATGTGACTATAAAAAAAGCTTGGGGCGCTGAAAACATCGAATTGTGCGAAATTAAATCCCGTTCGTGAAACTGCATTGATCAAATTTATTAAATATTTCAAAAGTCGAGTGCCCCAATCTTTTATTTATAGTCAAATATCAGGGATTTGGTAAACACAAATATTTTCTAATTTTTTTACATTAAACAACAGATTATTATGGAAAAAAAACATTTACCTATAAATTTGGTTTTCTATTTTTTTCAGTACGTTGAATAATGTGAAAGTTGATGGAATAACGATTCTCCATTTTGCATCTCACACAATTGTTATTTTTATTTATTAATGTATTGAATTATTTTCTTTTATGTTAAATCATGCATTGTTACCTCTTATATTCATGTTTGCAAAACTTCAAAGTTCTAAGTAGTAGGGAAGTTTCGTTTTGCATCTCATAGAAAGTAAGATTAAATAAAAGCTTGTAATAACTCGTAAGAAAAAGCACAATGAAACTTGCTTGTCCGATTCAAAACCCTATTTAGCAATGTTTGGATAAGATATTTTTTCGACCAGATATTCAATTGTTTGGCCGAATACAACACTCACAAGTTGCCTAACACTTCTGACCAAGGCTCTATTCCCTTAACCCTTGTTTGACACACGGATGCAATTTGTACTCCAAGAACAAAAATCGTCATAAAAAATGAACTATTGAATATTGATACTTGAAAATTTGTTTGAAAGTACTGACGTGGACACTTTTTAACAGTACCTAAGTTATATAACCAAATATTAAATTTAAGCGTGCTTAAAAAATCAAACTATGCAAAAAATTGAAAAAAACGATACGTTTTGCTAAAAAAATCCCAATCTTTTTTATTTTTCGATAAAAATAGCTACAAATTTAGTAGAGCTTGCTTGAGATGTATATCTTTAAATAAAAAAATGGAATAGTGAGCTATTAACTAAGCGTATTTATTTTGAAAAATATGGTAAGACATTTTGTGAAAAAAATAAACTGGGTATTAGAGTGAAAATATGATGTACTTTTATGTTTTTCACATTAACATTTTTATTTAAACTAACGGAGAATAGGCGTGGGGTAGAATCACCCCACGGTAGTCAAACAAGGGTTTGACAACTTATTGTTTGTTAACAACGAAAAATCTTACCAAATGGCCTCTTATTAGTCCAGCCCACACGTTTAACGGCGGAAAACGATGTTGATGCTGGGCTTCGATGGCAAGGTGGGGATTTGCGTTTTTGGGAGCCCAGTAGTGGGAATTCCTCGTGTTCCAGGTCCCGTTTCGCCCGAACGAACTTTCATCGGTGAAAATGATCGCCCTTAAAATATTGTTGTCCACCTTGTGCGCATTTAGGAGCCAACGGCAAAACTCTATCCGCCTCTCATAATCTTCCTCGATCAGACGCTGCATACGCGATGCGCTCGTTCCAAGCGCTTGGGCCACGGCGCGCGTGCTTGTAGTCGGGTCTTGCTCAACCGCTCGGAGTATATTTTCTTCCCGGCGGACGGTTCAAGTCGTTTGCGGCCGACCCGCACTACTGCGATTCGGCATTACGTTTCGGCATTCGTGCAAGCTGTTAAACGCTGCCGAAATTACTTTGTGGCTTGGGTGCCGTCGTCCTGGAAAATTTTCCGCGTACGCAATTGCCGCTGTCCATCCATTGAATCGGCATTGTCCATAACACCCGATCATATCCGCGTATTCTCCAGTGGTATAATCGCACATACCGGCTTCGATTTTCTCTCGAAATTCTCCAATTGTATCTCGCACTAAATTGCTCGCGCTTTGCTCACGTTAGCTATTGAGAAGATTCGTCTTTTTGATCGTCGTGTCGTGGCGTGTGCGTTTGTTTGGGTTTTGAAAAGTTTTCAACAGATGAGGCAAACAGAAGATTGCAAACCAATTAAACGGCGATCAACAAGAAGAATCGTCTCAGTAACTAACGTGAGCGGAGCATAGCGCGAGCGATCTAGTGCGAGAGACAATTGGAGAATATCGAAGCCGGTATGGGCGATTATACCACTGGAGAATATGCGGATAGGATAGGGTGTTATGGAGAATGCCGATTCAATGGACGGGCAGCGGCAATTCGTACGCGGAAAATTTTCCAAAATTTTCCACCCTTGGCACGAAAACTGCCGATCGACTACTAGTAGTTCATAATCCAATGTTCAGCGGGACGTTCTCAGTTTGTAGGGATTATTCCACAACAGAAACACTTGCATGCGGACTCTGTTTCGTTCCTAGATGTGAAAGACGTCGATTCGAAGAGAAATTCACAAGAGATTCGAAGTTGATAAATACGCCAGTTTCAACCGTTTTTCATCGCATCGAGACGAATCCAGTATGAAAAATAGTCTATTCGAATTCAATTTTATATTTCATTTTTGAAATAACCTTTAGAGTATTCGGATTCGGTACTGGAGAATGATTTTCTTTTAATCTACCACCGTCCATACGAAAATAGCCATTGGACTACTACCGCTGCTAAGGACTATAAACGTAAACGAATCGAATGATCAGCGCGGCGTTCTCAGTTTGTAGGGATTATTCCACAACAGGAACACTTGCATGCGAATTCGGATTCGTTGCCAGATGTAAAAGACGTCGATTCGAAGAGAGATTTGCATGAGATTCGACGTTGATCAATACGCCTGTTTCAACCTATTTTTATCGGATCGAGACGAATCCAATATGAAAAAACGGTTCATTGAAATTCTGTTTTGTGATTTATTATCGAAATAACGTTTAGATTGTCCAGATTCGTTCCCAGTGAGTGATTTTTAGAAATGTATCACCCTTGGCACAAAAATAGACATTGACCACAACTACTGCTGCGGTGGAGTATGAACGTAACCGAATCCAATGTTCAGCGCGCGTTCTCAGTTTGAAGGGGTTAATCCACAACAGAAACACTTGCATGCGAACTCGGATCCGTTCCCGGATGTAAAAGACGTCGATTCGAAAACAGATCCACATGACATTCGACGTTGATCAATACGCCCGTTTCAACCGTTTTTTTTATCGGATCGAGACGAATCCAATATGAAAAAACGGTCCATTAAATGCTGTTTTGTGTTTTATTATCGAAATAAACTTCAGATTGTCCGGATTCGTTCCCAGTGAGTGATTTTTAGAAATCTATCACCCTTGGCACAAAAATAGCCATGAGGACTGCTGCTGTGGACTATGAACGTGAACGAAACCAATGTTCAGCACGGCGTTCTCAGTTTGTAGAGATTATTCCACAACGGAAACGCATGCGGATTCGGATTCGTTCCCAGATGTAAAAGACGTCGATTCGAAAACAGATTAACATGAGATTCGCGTTGATAAACGCGCCTGTGCCAACCGTTTATTATCGGATCACGACGAATGCAATATGAAAAACGGTCTATTCAAAATCTGTATTATGTTTCATTATCGAAATAACCTTCAGGTTAGTCGGATTCATTCCCAGTGTGTGATTCTTCAAAATTCATCACCCTCGGCACGAAAATAGCCATTGGAGTACTACTGCTGCTGTGGACTATGGACGTGAACGAATCCAATTATCAGCGAGGCGTTCTCAGTTTGTAGGGGTTATTCCACACCAGAAACACTTAAATGCGGACTCGGATTCGTTCCCAGATGTAAAAGACGTCGATTCGAAGACAGATTCACATGAGATTCGACGTTGATAAATGCGCCTATTTCAACCGTTTTTTTTTATCTCATCGAGACGAATCCCATATGGAAAACGGTCCTTTCAAATTCTGTTTCGTGTTTTATCATCGAAATAACCTTTAGATTGTTTGGGTTTGTTCCTGGCGGATAATTTTTGAAAATGGATCACCCTCCGTACTAAAATAGCCATTGAGGACTACTACTGCTGCTGTGGACTATGAATGCGAACGAATCCAATGTTCAGCGCGGCGGTCTCACTTTGTGGGAATCATGCGCGACAGAAACTCTTGCATGCGGTCTCGGATTCGCTGTTAGGTGTAAAAGACGTCGGTTTGGAAAGAGGTTCACATGAGATTCGACGTCGATAAATACGCCTGTTTCTATCGTTTGTTATTGGATCGAGACGAATCCAATATGAAAGACGGTCCAATGAAGTTCTGTTCTGTGTTTTATTATCGAAATAACCTTTAGATTGTTCGGATTCGTTCCCAGTGGGTGATTTTTAGAAATTTATCACTCTCGGCACGAAAAAAGCTATTGGACTCCGACTGCTGCTGTAGACAACGAACGTGAACGAATCCAATGTTCACTGCGGCGTTCTCAGTTTATAGGGATTGTTCCACAATAGAAACATTTGCATGCGGACTCGGATTCGTTCCCAGAAGTAAAAGATGTCGATTCGAAGAGAGATTCACATGAGATTCGACTTTGATAAATACGCCTGTTTAACCCGTTCTTTTTATCGCATCGAGACGAATTCAATTTGAAAAACGGTCTATTCGAATTCTGTTTCATATTTCGTGTTTGAACTAGGCTTCAGATTGTTCGGATTCGTTACCACAGAATATTTTTTCTTTATTTACCACCTTCGACACGAAAATAGTCAATGGACTACTACTGCTGTTGTGGATCATGAACGTGAACGAATCCCATTATCACCGCGTCGTTCTCATTTTGTAGAGGTTATTCCTCAACGGAAACTCTCGCATGCGGACTCGGAATCGTTTGCAGATGTAAAAGACGTCGATTCGAAGAGAGATTCACATGAGATTAGACGTTGATTAATGCGACTGTTTGAACCGTTTTTTTTTATCGGATCGAGACGAATCCAATATGAAAAACGGTCCTTTCGAATTCTGTTTCGTGTTTTATTATCGAAATAACCTTCAGATTGTTTGGGTTCGTTCCCGTTGTGTAGTTTTTCAAAATGTATACCACTCGGTACGAAAATAGCCATTGAAAACTACTACTGCTGCTGTGGACTATGAACGTGAACGAATCTAATATTCAGCGCGGCGTTCTCAGTTTGTAGTCTGTCTTCCACAATAGAAACACTTGCATGCGAACTCGGATTCGTCCCCAGCTGTAAAAGACGTCGCTTCGAAGAGAGATTCACATGAGATTCGACGTTGATAAATACGCCTGTTTCAACCGTTTTTTTTATCAGATCGGGACGAATCAAATATGAAAAACGGTCAATTCGAATTCCGTTTTGTATTTCATTTTTGAAATAACCTTCAGAGACGTCGGATTCTTCACCAGTCAATTATTTCTTTTTACTTTACCACCCTCGACAGGAACATAGCCATTGGACTACTACTGCTGCTGTGGACTATGAATGCGAACGAATCCAATGTTCAGCGCGGCGTCCTCAGTTTGTAGGGATCATCCGCAATAGAAACACTTGCATGCGGACTCGGATTCGCTGTTAGAGGTAAAAGACGTCGATTCGAAGAGAGGTTCACGTGAGATTCGACGTTGATACATACGCCTCTTTCAACCGTTCTTTTTATCGCATCGAAACAAATCCAATATTAAAAACGGTCTCTTCGAATTCTGTTTTGTATTTCAATATGGAAAATACCTTCAGAGAGGTCGGATTCGTTACCAGGGAATCATTTTTTTTTAATTTACCACCCTCGGCGCGAAAATAGCCATTGAGGACTACTACTGCTACGGTGGACTATGAACGTAACCGAATCGAATGTTCACCGCGGCGTTCTCAGTTTGTAGGGATTGTTCTACAATAGTAACACTTGCATGCGGACTCGGATTCGTTGCCAGATGTAAAACACGTCGGTTCGAAGAGAGATTTGCATGAAATTCGACGTTCATAAACGCGCCTGTTTCAACCGATTTTTATTGGACTGAGACGAATCCAATACGAAAAAACGGTCCATTGAAATTCTGTTTTGTGTTTTATTATCGAAATAACCTTCGGATTGTCCGGATTCGTTCCCAGTGAGTGATTTTTAGAAATTTTCCAGCCTTGGCACCAAATCAGCCATTGAGGACAACTACTGGTGCAGTGGACTATGAACGTAACCGAATCCAATGTTCAGCGCGCGTTCTCAGTTTGTAGCGGTTAGTGCACAACAGAAACACTTGCATGCGGACTCGGATGTGTTTCCAGATGTAAAAGATGTCGATACGAAAACAGAACCACACGAGATTTGACGTTGATAAATACGCCTGTTTCAACCGTTTTTTTTAATCGGCTCGAGACGAATCCAACATGAGAAACGGTTTATTCAAATTCTGTTTTGTGTTTTATTATCGAAATAAACTTCAGATTGTCCGGATTCGTTCCCAGTGAGTGATTTTTAGAAATGTATCACCCTCGGCACAAAAATAGCCATGAGGACTGCTGCTGTGGACTATAAACATGAACGAATCCAATGTTCAGCGCCGTGTCCTCAGTTTGTAGTGATTATTCTACAACAGAAACGCATGCGCACTCGGATTCGTTTCCAGATGTCAAAAACGTCGAACCGAAGAGCGATTCACATGAGATGAGACGTTGATAAAGGCGCCTTTTTCAATCAGTTTTTATCGGATCGAGACGAATCCAATCTGAAAAACGGTCTATTCAAATTCTGTTCTGTGTTTCATTATCGAAATAACCTTCAGATTGTTCGGATTTGTTCACAATGGGTGATTTTTCATAATGCTCCCCCCTCGGCACGGAAATAGCCATTGGACTACTACTGCTGCTCTGGATTATAAACGTGAATGAATCCAATGTTTAGAGCGGTGTTCTTAGTTTGTAGTGATAATTCCACAACAGAAACACGTGCATGCGGACTCGGATTCATTCGCAGATGTAAAAGACGTCATTCGAAAACAGGTTCACATGAGATTGGTGTTGATAAACGCCCTTGTGCTAACCGTTTTTTTAATCGGATCGAGACGAATCCAATATGAATACCGGTCTATTCAAATTCTGTTTTGTGTTTCAGTATCGAAATAACATTCAGATTGTTCGGATTCGTTCCCAGTATGTGATTTTTCAAAATTGATCACCCTCGGCACGAAAATAGCCATTGGACTACTTCTGCTGCTGTGGACTATGAATGTGAACGAATCCCATTATCACCGCGGCGTTCACAGTTGGTAGGGGTTATTCCACAACAGAAACACTCGCATGCGGACTCTAATTCGATCCCAGATGTAAAAGACCTCGATTCGCAGAGAGATTCACATGAGATTTGACATTGATAAATGCGCCTGTTTAAACCGTTTGTTTTAATCGGATCGAGACGAATCCAATGTGAAAAACGGTCGTTTCAAATTTTGTTTCGTGTTTTGTTATCGTAATAACCTTTAGAATGTTTGGGTTCGTTCCCGGTGGGTAATTTTTAAAAATGTATCACCTTCGGCACGAATATAGCAATTGACGATTACTACTGCTGCTGTGGACTATGGACGTGAACGAATCCAATGATCAGTGAGGGATTCTCAGTTTGTGGGGGTCATTCGACACCAGAAACACTTAAATGCGGACTCGGATCCGTTCCCAGAAGTAAAAGACGTCGACTCGAAAAGAGATTCACATGAGATTTGACGTTGATAAATGCGCCTGCTTCAACCGTTTTTTCTTTAGGATCGAGACGAATCTAATATGAAAAACGGTCCTGTCAAATTCCGTTTCGATTTTTAATATCGAAATACCCGTTAGATTGTTCGGGTTCGTTCCCGGTGCGTAATTTTTAAAAATGTATCGCCCTCTGCACGAAAATAGCAATTGACGATTACTACTGTTAATGTGGACTATGACTGCAAACGGCTCCAAAGTTCAGCGCGGCGTCCTCAGTTTGTAGGGATCATCCACATCAGAACCATGTGCACGCGGACTCGGATTCGCTGTTGGATGTAAAAGACGTCAGTTCGAAGAGGGGTTCACGAGAGATTCGACGTTGAAAAATACGCCTGTTTCAATCGTTTTTTATTGGATCGAAACGAATCCAATATGCAAGACGGTCGATTGAAATTCTATTTTGTATTTTATTATCGAAAAAATCTTTCGATTGTTCGGATTCGTTCCCAGTGGGTGGTTTTTAGAAGCTTATCACCCTCGGCACGAAAATAGCCATTAGACAACCTTCAGACAAATTTTGAAACAACCTTCAGAATGTTCGGATTCGTTACCGAATGAATGATGTTTTTTCTTTATTTACCACCCTCGACACGAAAATAGTCAATGGACTACTACTGCTGCTGTGGACTGTGAACGTGAACGAATCCCATTATCAGCGAAATGTTCTTAGTTTGTAGGGGTTATTCCACAAGAGAAACACTCGCATGTGGACTCGGATTCGTTCCCAGCTGTAAAAGACGTCGATTCGAAGAGACATTCACATGAGATTCGACGTTGATAAATACGCCTGTATCAACCGTTTTTTTTATCAGATCGAGACAAATCCTGTATGAAAAGGGGTCTATTCAAATCTGTTTTGTGTTTCATTATCGAAATAACATTCTGATTGTTCGGATTCGTTCTCAATGGGTGATTTTTTAAAATGTTTTACCCTCGGCACGAAAATAGCCATTGCACTACTACTGCTGCTCTGGATTATGAACGTGAATGAATCCAATGTTCAGCGCGGCGTTATCAGTTTGTAGTGATCATTCCACAAAAGAAACACTTGCATGCGGACTCGGATTCGTTACCAGCTGCAAAAGACGTCGACGCGAAGAGAGATTCAAATGAGATTCGACGGTGAAAAATACGCCTGTTTCAGACGTTTTTTGTCAGATCGAGACGAATCAAATATGAAAAACGGTCTATTCAAATTGTGTTTTGTATTTCATTTTTGAAATAACCTTCAGAGAGGACGAATTTGTTACCAGTGAATTTTTTTGTTTGTTAATTTACCACCCTCGACACGAACATAGCCATTGGACTACTACTGCTGCTGTGGACTATGAACGCGAACGGATCCAATGGTCAGCACGGCGTCCTCCGTTTGTAGGGGCCATCCGCAACAGAAACACTTGCATGCGGACGCGAATTTGTTGTTAGATGTAAAAGACGTCGATTCGAAGAGAGGTTCACATGAGATTTGACGTTGATAAATACGCCGTTTTAAATGGTTTTTTTAATGGATCGAGACGAATCCAATATGAAGGAGGGTCCATTGAAATTCTGTCTTGTTTTGTATTATCGCAATAACCTTCAGATTGTTCGGATTTGTTCCAAGTGGGTGATTTTTAGAAATTTATCACCCTCGGCACGAAAATAGACTACGACTGCTGTGGACTATGAACGTGAACGAATCCAATGTTCACCGCGGCGTTCTCAGTTTGTAGGGATTGTTCCACAACAAAATCACTTGCATGCGGACTCGGATTGGTTCACAGATGTAAAAGACGTCGATTCGAAGAGACATTCACATGAGATTTGACGTTGATAAATACGCCTGTTTCAACCGTTCTTTTTATCGCATCGAGACGAATTCAATATGAAAAACGGTCTATTCGAATTGTATTTTGTATTTCATTTTTGAAATAACCTTCAGTGTGTTCGGATTCGTTACCGCAGAATGATGTTTTTTCTTTATTTACCTCGACACGAAAATATTCAATGGACTACTACGGCTGCTGTGGACTGTGAACGTGAACGAATCCCATTATCAGCGCGACGTTCTCAGTTTGTAGGGGTTATTCCACAAGAGAAACACTCGCATGCGGACTCGGATTCGTTTCCGGATGTAATACACGTCGATTCGAAGAAAGATTCACATAAGATTTGATGGTGATAAATGCGCCTATTTCAACCGTTTTTTTTAATCGGTTCGAGACAAACCCAATTTGAAAAACGGTCCTTTTAAATTCTGTTTCGTGTTTTATTATCGAAGTAACCTTCAGATTGTTTGGGTTCGTTCCTGTTGGGTAATTTTTAAAAATGTAGCACCCTCGGCACGAAAATAGCCATTGAGGACTACTACTGCTGCTGTGGACTATGAACGTGAACGAATCCAATGTTCAGCGCGGCATTCTCAGTTTGTAGTCTGTATTCCACAATAGAAACACTTGCATGCGGAGTCTGATTCATTCCCAGCTGTAAAATACGTCGATTCTAAGAAACATTCACACCAGATTCGACGTTGATAAATACGCCTGTTGCAACCGTTTTTTATCAGATCGAGACGAATCAAATATGGATAACGGTCTATTCAACCTCTGTTTTGTATTGCATATTTAAATGACCTTCAGAGACGGCGGATTCTTTACCAGTGAATTGTTTATTTTTACTTTACCGCCCTCGACAGGAACATAGCCAATGGACTACTACTGCTGCTGTGGACTATGAACGCGAACGAATCCAATGTTCAGCGCCGTGTCCTCAGATTGTAGGGATCATCCGCAACAGAGACACTTGCATGCGGACTCGGATTCGCTGTTTGAGGTAAAAGACGTCGTTTCGAAGAGAGGTTGACATGAGATTCGACGTTCATAAATACGCCTGTTTGAATCGTTTTTTATTGGATCGAGACGAATCCAATATGGAAGGCGGTATTTTAAAATACTGTTTTGTATTTTATTATCGAAATAATCTTCAAATTGTCCGGATTCGTTCCCAGTGGGTGATTTTTAGCCATTTAGAAAATAGCCATTGGACTCCGACTGCGACTGTGGACTATGAACGTAACGAATCCAATGTTGACCGCGGCGTTCTCAGTTTGTAGGGACTGTTCCACAACAGAAACACCTGCATGCGGACTCGGATTCGTTCTCAGATGTAAAAGACGTCGATTCGAAGAAAGATTTACATGAGATTCGACGTTGATGAATACGCCTGTTTCAACCGTTCTTTTTATCGCATCGAAACGGACCCAATATGAAAATCGTTTTATCCGGTCTCTGTTTTGGATTCCATTCTTGAAATAACCTACAGAGTGTTCGGATTCGTTACCACAGAATGATTTTTTTCCCTTATTTACCACCTTCGACACGAAAATAGTCTTTGGACTACTACTGCTGCTGTGGACTATGAACGTGCACGAATCCAATGTTCAGCGCGGCGTTCTCAGTTTGTAGGGATTGTTTCACAACAGAAACACCTGCATGCGGACTCGGATTTGTTCCCAGATGTAAAAGACGTCGATTCGAAGAGAGAGTCACATGAGATTCGACGTTCATGAATACGCCTGTTTCAATCGTTCTTTTTATCGCATCGAAACGGTCCAAATATGAAAATCGTTTTATCCGAATCCTGTTTTGTATTCCATTTTTAAAATAATCTTCAGAGTGTTCGGATTCGTTACCACAGAATTATTTTTTTTCTTTATTTACCACCCTCGACACGAAAATAGTCTTTGGACTACTACTGCTCCTGTGGACTATGAACGTGACGGAATCTCATTATCACCGCGGCATTCTCAGTTTGTAGGGATTGTTCCAAAACAGAAACACCTGCATACGGTCTCGGATTCGATCCCAGATGTAAAAGACGTCGATTCGAAGAGAGATTCACATGAGATTTGACGTTGATAAATGCACCTGTTTCAAGCGTTATTTTTATCGAATCGAGACGAATCCAATATGAAAAACGGTCCTTTCAAATTCCATTTCGTGTTTTATTATCGAAATAACCTTTAGATTGTTCGGGTTCGTTCCCGGTGGGTATTTAAAAAAAATGTAGCACCCTTGGCACGAAAATAGCCATTGAGGACTACTACTGCTGGTGTGAACTATGAACAATGGATTCGTTGGAACTATTGGAACTATTGTGGAATACACACTACAAATAGCGTGTATTCCACAACAGAAACACTTGCATGCGGACTCGGATTCGTCCCCAGGTGTAAAAAACGTCGATTCGAAGAGAGATTCACATGACATTCGATGTCGATAAATACGCCTGTTTCAACCGTTTTTTTTTTATCAGATCGAGACGAATCAAACATGAAAAACGATGTATTCGAGTTCTGTTTTGTATTTCATGTCTGAAATTACCTTCAGAGAGGTTGGATTCGTTACCAGTGAATTTTTTTTTACTTTACCACCTTCGACACGAACATAGCCATTGGACTACTACTGCTGATGTGGACTATGAATGCGAACGAATCCAATGTTCAGCGCGATGTCCTCAGTTTGTAGGGATGATTCCACAACGGTAACACTTGCATGCGGACTCGGATTCGCTGCTAGATGTAATAGACGTTGATTCGAAGAGAGGTTCGCATGAGATTCGACGGTGATAAATACCATCGTTGCAATCGTTTTTTATTGAATCGAGACGAATCCAATTTGAAAAACGGTCGATTTAAATTCTGTTTTGTTTTTCATTATCAAAATAACCTTCAGATTTTTCGGATTCGTGGGGTGATTTTTAGAAATGTTTCACCCTCGGCACGAAAATGGCCACTGAGGATTACTACTGCTGCTGTGGACTATGAACGTAAACGAATCATATGTTCAGCGCGGCGTTCCCAGTTTATAGGGATTATTCCACAACAGAGAGACTTGCCTGCGGACTCGGATTCGTTCCCAGATGTAAAATACGTCGATTCAAAAACAGATACACATGAAATTCGCGTTGATAAACGCGCCGCTGCCAACCGGTTTTTATCGGATCGTGACGAATCCAATATGAAAAACGGTCTATTCAAATTCTGTTTTGTGTTTCATTATCGAAATCACCTTCAGATTGTTCGGATTCGTTCCCACTCTGTAATTTTTCAAAATTGATCACCCTCAGTACGAAAATAGCCATTGGACTACTACTGCTGCTGTGGACTATGGACGTGAACAAATCCAATTATCAGCGAGGCGTTCTCAGTTTGTAGGGGTTATTCCACAACAGAAACACTTAAATGCGGACTCGGACTCGTTCCCAGATGTAAAAGACGTCGATTCGAAGAGAGATTTCCATGAGATTCGACGGTGATAAATGTGCCTGTTTCAACCGTTTTTTTGTCGGATCGAGACGAATCCAATATGAAAAACCGTCCTTTCAAAATCCGTTTCGTGTTTTATTATCGAAATAACCTGTAGATTGTTTTGGTTCGTTCCCTTTCGTTAATTAAAAAAAAATGTATTACCCTCTGCACGAAAATAGCCATCGAGGACTACTACTGCTGCTGCGGACTATGCACGTGAACGACTCCAATGTTCAGCGCGGCGTTCTCAGTTTGTAGCGTGTATTCCACAACAGAAACACTTGCATGCGGACTCGGATTCGTTCCCAGATGTAAAAGACGTCGATTCGAAGAGATATTGACATGAGATTCGACGTTGATAAATATGCCTGTTTCAACCGTTCCTTTTATTGCATCGAAACGAATCCCATATGAAAAACGGTGTATCCAAATTCTGTTTTGTATTTCATTTTTGAAATACCCTTCAGAGTGATCGGATTCGTTATCACAGAATGATATTTTTTCTTATTTACCACCCTCGACACGAAAATAGTCTTCGGACTACTACTGCTGCTGTGGACTATGAACGTGAACGCATCCCATTATGACCGCGGCGTTCTCAGTTTCTAGGAGTTATTCCACAACAGAAACATACACATGCGGACTCGGATTCGTTCCCAGATGTAAAAGACGTCGATTCGAAGAGATATTGACATGAGATTCGACGTTGATAAATATGCCTGTTTCAACCGTTCCTTTTATTGCATCGAAACGAATCCCATATGAAAAACGGTGTATCCAAATTCTGTTTTGTATTTCATTTTTGAAATACCCTTCAGAGTGATCAGATTTGTTATCACAGAATGATATTTTTTCTTATTTACCACCCTCGACACGAAAATAGTCTTCGGACTACTACTGCTGCTGTGGACTATGAACGTGAACGCATCCCATTATGACCGCGGCGTTCTCAGTTTCTAGGGGTTATTCCACAAGAGAAACACTCGCATGCGGACTCGGATTCGTTCCCAGATGTAAAAGACGTCGATTCGATGAGAGATTCACATGAGATTTGACGATGATTAATGCGCCTGTTTGTACTTTTTTAAAAATCGGATCGAGTCGAATCCAATATGAAAAACGGTCCTTGCAAATTCTGTTTCGTTTTTTATTTTCAAAATAACCTTCAGATTGTTTGGTTTCGTTCCCGGTGGGTAATTTTTAAAAATGTATGACCCTCGGAACGAAAACAGCCATTGAGGCCTAGTACTGCTGCTGTGGACCATGAAGTGAACGAATCCAATGTTCGATGCGGCGTTCTTAGTTTGTAGTGTGTATTCCACAATAGAAACACTTGCATGCGGACTCGGATTTGTTCCCACCTGTAAAAGACATCGATTCGAAGAGAGATTTACATGAGATTCGACGTTGATAAATACGTCTGTTTCAACCGTTTTTTATCAGATCCAGACGAATCAAATATGAAAAACGGTCAATTCAAATTCTTTTTTGTGTTTTATTATCGAAATAATCTTCAGGTTTGTCGGATTCGTTCCCCGTGTGTGATTTTTCAAAATTGATCACCCTAGGTACGAAAATAGCGATTGGACCACTACTGCTGCTGTGGACTATGGAGGTGAACGAATCCAATGATCAGTGAGGGGTCCTCAGTTTGTAGTATGTATTCCACAATAGAACCACTTGTATGTGGACTCGGATTCGTTCCCAGCTGTAAAATACGTCGATTCGAAGAGAGATTCACATGGGATTCGACGTTGATAAATACGTCTGTTTCAACCGTTTTTTTATCAGACCGAGACGAATCAAATATGAATACCGGTCTATTCGAATTCTGTTTTGCATTTCATTTTTGAAATAATCTTCAGACTGTTCGGATTCGCTACCACAGAATGATGTTTTTTCTTTATCTACCAGCCTCGACACGAAAATAGTCAATGGACTACTATTGCTGCTGTGGACTATGAACGTGAACGAATCCCATTAAGGCAGAACACCACTGTGACGCCCTGTTTTTTTGCCATTTTTCAAGAATTTTTTTTTGCGGGAAAAAAAGATATTCGAAATTTTTTTTTGTTTTGTTCGTTGTTTATTGAAGATACATAAAAAAAAATTTCAAATTTTTCACGCTCCATGGTGACGCTGGGGAAGCTCCCGCGTCAGGTACTGTTGCCTCTGCAGTGGTTCGCGGCACGCAGCAGAACTCTCTTCAAAGTCGATCTGAAAAAAAATATCGAGTGTTTTCGTTAATAATATATTTTGAAGAGAAGTACACAGGGATTTGAAAAAATATTGATTTTTAAAAAATAGGCACGGTTTTGAAATTAAAGGACGATTGTCCAGCAAAATTTCTCGTCGAAAATAGGCTATAACTTTTTTTATTATTGAGATATCGAAAAAATCCTATGTACTTCTTTAGATAATCTAGTTTTATTGATGCAGTCCAAATTTGAAGTCGATCGGATAAAAATTGCTTGAGTTCTGCTGCGTGCCGCACTCAAAAAAGTGGTTTTGAGAAAAACGCGTTCAAAGTTTTAGGTTTGTTAATTTGTGCGATAAATTGGAAAAAAAAATTGTTTCCCTTTAATCAGCGATGCCGGCACCATATAGCTGGCCTTCAAGAAGCAAATCATTGTCCCTAGCATCTTTTCTCGAACTTGTAGAGGCTCTTCTTGCCTCTTTTGCAGCGTCTGTGAGCGAGCGCTCCGCCAGCTTGATCCGCGCTACGTCGGTTTCAACGCAAAAATTGAAACAATTTGGGCCGATAGTTATTCCCAACGTCTCCAAAACTTTCATGAGGCTTCTCAGGCGATCATTGAATAATAATACCGCGATATCAGCTGCAATATCGACGATTTTTTTTGCTCCCAGACTGACACTTGGGGGCTATTGCCCAAACTGATTTGTTGTAGCTTTCGTTGTTGTTTTGCGTGAAGCCGCCCAAACAACGCTGCAGCAAATCGTCTCTGCTCAAATTTTCGAAGACTGGCGTAATCGCTTGCAATACTATCTCAGGAAGAGGCGGCTTATGGCGATATTCAGAAATATTACCGCTTGCGACCGCCCGCTGCCACGAACACCACGACTCGGCTCCCTCTGGGCAATCGTCATGTTGTGGCTCACTATCTGTGGATATTTTATGTTTGATAGTTGCCCAAATTGTCTTCCTCATTTTTTCAACATCATCGCTGTTCCTCCGAATAGCCAAGCCGTAATATGTGCTCAAGTCGTCAATCAATTTTCCGGTGAGCTTTCCTCTGCCAGACAATCCTTTTTGTTTTTTCACGATTTCGCGGAGGCGCGTCCCCATACGTTTTTGGACATGATCGATGCACTCTTTTTTTTTTATCTCGAAATCGTCGTATGGATCGCTATTCGATATGCCCAGAAACGTTTTAGAATCGCCGTCACCAATATAATATTTATATTTTATGCCATAGAGCTCTTCAGACCGTTGTAACATTTCGACAGCTGAGTCGACTTCCATTTTTCCGGAGGAGCCGCTATGGTTCGCCTGGCACTCATCGTCGTGCGTACTTTTCCATTCCCAGTACTCCGCGGTGCTTTCTTTTTTTTCCTCAATGCTCGCAAGCTTTGCAATATTTCGATTTCACCATAACGTCGATCACTTTTTTAGTGTACCAGCCGATTAGCGATGTTATGCCGAAAAGCGAGCTGAAACCGCGCTTACGCCACGATCCGTAGCCTGAAACGATAATTCCGTCCTCCACCCCATTTTCCAACGAAATTGTCTCCTCCTCAAGTGCAGCCTTTTGTTTGCTCACTGTGCTTACAGCTTTAGTGGCAAGCGAAATCGAATTTAAGATTCGATCGTAGAAAGACTGAAATATGGGGCGCGGTAGGTCCATAAATGCACAAAACTTCATCAGGCCATTCAAACTGACGCCAAGAAGACGCATACTTAATACGATCCGACGATTTATTTCGTATGCATTGTCAATCATAGGACACGAATTGATTTGCACTTTTTCACAATGGCCGCAATCGACCTCGCTTTTGAATCCGAGTCCGCGCAAACTTTTTTCACTAAACTTTATATCGCGATCGCACACTTTGCACTTCACTAACGTCGATATAATGTTCAATGCATTGACGAGGTGTACTATACGATAACCGAAATCGTTAGTAACACCGACCTCTAAATCGTTCGACGATTTTAACTTTTTCGCCGACGTGCTCACATACTCTGCAGAACTATATTCGGAGCTATAACGGTTCAGAGGTTTTCGATTCGAAATTTTCGTTCGACGCCTCGTCACATAGCTCCGTTTTGTTCCCTTTTTCCCCGCGTACACTTTCGGATTATCCATTTCGATCTGCAAAGAATAATTCTGAGCGTTCAATATTTATAAACGAAACGATTCGGAGCGTTTAGACACGAGTAGTGTCGCTTCTATTCGCAAACTGACGCTATGACGCTATCCCTATACCTGCCTTGAACATTTTTCAATTATCGCCACCTATGGCTTTTTTTCGAAACTATATTTATACCAATAGCCGGTTTTTGTGAAGGGAGACAAAAGAATACCTGGGAAAGACCCGCAGGACCTGGGAAAGGCCCGGTATACCTGCCAACCCTGAGGCGCGCAGCTCCGCGGGACCCCAAGCGTCGCGGAGCGCTGCACCGCTCCACAAAATATTCAATATCTCCGAAAATAATAATTTTTTCGACCTGGGTCCAACGGTATCTTAATCTTAAATGTATTTTACATTTTTCTAGATGGTTTTCAAAAATTCGATTTTTTGAAGCCGTCACAGTGGTGTTATCCCTTAACAGCGCGACGTTCCCAGCTTGTAGGAGTTATTCCGCAACAGAAACACTCGCATGCGGACTCGGATTCGTCCCTAGCTGTAAAAGACGTCGATTCGAAGAGAGATTAACATGAGATTCGACGTTGATAAATACGGCTTCTTCAACCGTGTTTTTATCAGATCGAGACGAATCAAATATGAAAAACGGTCTAATCGAATTCTGTTTTGTATTTCATTTTTGAAATTACCTTGAGAGAGGTCGGTTTCGTTACCAGTGAATTATTTTCTTTTATTTTTCCACCCTCGACACGAACATAGTCATTGGACTAGTACTGCTGCTGTGTACTATGAACGCGAACGAATCCAAAGTTCAGCGCGGCGTCCTCAGTTTGTTGGGATGTTTCTACATCAGAAACACTTGCATGCGGACTCGGATTCGCTGCTAGATGTAAAACACGTTGATTCGAAGAGAGGTTCACATGAGATTCGACGTTGATAAATGCGCGTTTTTCAATCGTTTTTTATTGGATCAAAATGAATCCATTATGAAAGACGGTCCATTGAAATTCTGTTTTGTGTTTTATTATCGAAATAACCTTCAGATTGTTCGGATTCCTTCCCAGTGGCTGATTTTTAGAAATGTATCACCCTCGGCACTAAAATAGCCGTTGAGCACTACTACTGCTGCTGTGGACTATGAACGTGAACGAATCCCATTATCACCGCGGCGTTCTCAGTTGGTAGGGGTTATTCCACAACAGAAACACTCGCATGCGGACCCTAATTCGATCCCAGATGTAAATGACGTCGATTCGCAGAGAGATTCACATGAGATTTGTGTTGATAAACGCGCCTGTGCCAACCGTTTTTTATCGGATCGAGACGAATCCTATATGAATAACGGTCTATTCAAATTCTGTTTTGTTTTTCATTATCGAAATAACATTCAGGTTGTTCGGATTCGTTCCCAGTGTGTGATTTTTCAATATTGATCACCCTCGGCACGAAAATAGCCATTGGACTACTACTGCTGCTGTGGACTATGAACGTGAACGAATCTCATTATCACCGCGGCGTTCTCAGTTTGTAGGGGTTATTCCACAACAGAAACTTTCGCATGCGGACTCTGATTCGTTCTCAGATGTAAAAGACGTCGATTCGAAGAGAGATTCACATGAGATTTGACGTTGATAAATGCGCCTGTTTCAACCGTTTTTTTTATCGGATCGAGACGAATCCAATATGAAAAACGGTCCTTTCAAATTCTGTTTCGTGTTTTATTATCGAAATAACTTTTAGAATGTTTGGGTTCGTTCCCGGTGGGTAATTTTTAAACACGTATCACCCTCGGCACGATAGCAGCCATTGAGGACTACTACTGCTGCTGTGGACTATGAACGTGAACGAATCCAATGTTCAGCGCGGCATTCTCAGTTTGTAGTGTGTATTCCACAATAGAAACACTTGCTTGCGGACTCGGATTCGTTCTTAGCTGTAAAAGACGTCGATTCGAAGAGAGATTCACATTCGACGTTGATAAATACGGCTGTTTCAACCGTTTTTTATCAGATCGGGACGAATCAAATATGAAAAACGGTCTATTCGAATTCTGTTTTGTATTTCATTTTTTAAATAACCTTCAGAGACGGCGGATTGTTTACCAGTGAATTGTTTATTTTTACTTTACCGCCCTCGACAGGAATATAGCCAATGGACTACTACTGCCACTGTGGACTATGTACGCGAACGAATCCAATGTTTAGCGCGGCGTCCTCAGTTTGTCGAGATCATCGGCAACAGAATCACTTGCATGCGGACTCGGATTCGCTGTTACAGGTAAAAGACGTCGATTCGAAGAGAGGTTCACATGAGATTCGAACTTGATATATACGCCTGTTTCTATCGTTTTTTATTGGATCGAGACGAATCTAATATGAAAGACGGTCCAATAAAATTCTTTTTTGGGTTTTATTATCGAAACAACCTTCAGATTGTTCGGATCCGTTCTCAGTGGGTGATTTTTAGAAATGTATCACCCTCGGCACGAAAATAGCCAGTGGACTACGGACTGCTGCAGTGGACTATGACCGTGAACGAATCCAATGGTCACCGCGGCTTTCTTAGTTTGTAGCGATTATTCCACAACAGAAACACTTGCCTGCGGACTCGGATTCGTTCCCAGATGTAAAAGACGTCGATTCGAAAACAGATTCACATGAGATTCGCGTTGATAAACGCGCCTGTGCCAACCGTTTTTATCGGATCGAGACGAATCCAATATGAAAAACGGTCTATGTAAATTCCGTTTTGTGTTTCATTATCCAAATACCCTTCAGATTGTTCGAATTCGTTCCCAGTGGGTTATTTTTAAAAATGTATCACCCTCGGCCCGAAAATAGCCATTGAGGACTACTACTGCTGATGTGTACTATGTACGTAAACGAATCCAATGTTTAGCGCGGCGTTCTCATTTTTCAGGGGTTATTCCACAACAGAAATACTTGCATGCGGACTCGAATTCGTTTCCAGATGTAAAAGACGTCGATTCGAAAACAGATTCACATGAGATTGGCGTTGGTAAACGCGTCTGTTTCAACCGTTTTTTTTTATCAGTTCGAGACAAATCAAATGTGGAAGACGGTCTATTCGAATTCTGTTTTTTATTTCGTTTTTGAAATATCCTTCAGAGTGTTCGGATTCGTTACCACAGAATGATGTTTTTTCTTTATTTACCAGCCTCGCCACGAAAATAGTCAATGGACTACTATTGCTGCTGCGGACTATGGACGTGAATGAATTCAATTATTAGCGAGGCTTTCTCAGTTTGTAGGGGCTATTCCACACCAGAAACACTTAAACGCGGACTCGGATTCGTTCCCAGATGTAAAAGACGTCGATTCGAAGAGAGATTCACTTGAGATTTGACGTTGACAAATGCGCCCATTTCAAGCGTTTTTTTTTATCGGATCGAGACGATTCCAATATGAAAAACGGTTCTTTCGAATTCTGTTTCGTGTTTCATTATCGAAATAACCTTTAGATTGTTTGGGTTCGTTCTCTGTGGGTAATTAAAAAAAATGTATCACCCTCTGCAGGAAAATAGCCATTGAGGACTACTGCTGCTGCTGCTGTCGACTATGCACTTCGAACGAATCCAATGTTCAACGCGGCGTTCTCATTTTGTAGGGTGTATTCCACAATAGAAACACTTGCATGCGGACTCGGATTCGTTCCCAGATGTGAAGGACGTCGATTCGATGAGAGATTTACATGAGATTTGAGGTTGATAAATACGCCTGTTTCTACCGTTTTTTCATGGGCTCGAGAAGAATCCAATATGAAAAACGGTCTATTAAAATTCTGTTATGTGTTTTATTATCTCAATAACCTTCAGAGTTTCGGATTCGTTTTCTGTGAATGATTTTTAAAAATTCACCACCGTCGACCCGAAAAAAGTCACAACGGCAATGCGAACACTGGCACGGATCCTTCAAATGTGGGACACACTTAATTATTGATCATTCTGTGATCAATAATTAAGATCACCAGAAAATCACCAGAAAATAAAGATTACGAATGCATTTAATAATCTGATTTTCGTAATCTTTATTTTCTGATCACCAGAAAATAAAGATTACGAATGCATTTAATAATCTGATTTTTTATCATCGCTAGCTCGGTAGAATTACAAGTCTTATGAATGTCGGCAACCTTCACGCTTCGGCCCGGAATTCATGGAGCGACGGGGGACGAAGCTGGAAATGTCACTTTGGCCGGCCTGTCACTCGTATCGAACCCTATCGGTTCACACGCAGCCTGAGCGAATGCTAGCCTAATCGTCAAATCATCCGCGCTGTCATCTGTCAAACGATGCGTTTCGCAGGCGAACCGCGACACGTCAAACTGGCCGCGTGAGCGAGACAGATGCCTAGCTACCTTGCTCGCTGCCTCCTCCGTGTCTCGCCCTCAGACTCGGCACTCGAGTGGCGTCGTCGCTAAGGGCAGACGGCTGCGCTACAACAATCAGCCGAACGCCAAAATTCTAATCGCTCCCATTTGAAAACTATTTGACGAAAAAAAACGCCTTGACAGTTTTCCTCATGGGACCCCCCTGAACCCGCCTATTCCGGGTGGGTCACTTATTATGAAACACCCTGTATACATATTATCACGTCGCAATTTTCCGGGCTCCCTGGAAAACCCGTGAAGACGTCCCTCTCGCTCGATGCTCACCTGGAATGCGGACCCATATGAAATTAGGTCCAATTTTATTATTGTTATTTATTTTTCTTGTAATTTTTTTATTTATTTGCGAGATACCTACGCGCACACGCACATTAGGGGTTCTGATGAAGGGTATGGGGAAAGGGAAATAGGTGATCTCGACGAGGATAAGCCAGAGATGGGACAACGGCGGCAACGAGGTGTGTTCCTCCACCACCTTCTTGCTAAAGTCTGAGGCATCTGACAAAAATCTCGGCCTCTCTGCCACCGCCAGGCTCACCACTGTCAAGCACGATCACGTGGTTTTCCATTCTCCATACTCCATACCCTCTCTCTCCACCCCTTTACACACACACACACACACATACACACTCGAACACCGATCGGACTCCGGCGAGTCCTCATTATATAGGCGGGTGGGGACGCGCCCCATCCGAAAGAAAATTCGGGAGAAATTAAGAGAAAGGGGAGAGCCGACGTTCCGCTCGCGATTGAGAAAAAAGAAAATAAGTTTGAAAACTTCGCCGTTGAGTGTCGAGTAGGACAGACAGCGTTCGAAGGGCTTTTCGCGTGCAAATTAGTGCCGGTGAATCTCGGCCAATTCGCGTTACAGTGTCGCGAACTGGTGCCCTCGGCTAGTCCCAACGTCCTCCGACGGAAACCCAATGATTCGGGTCTGGCGACATCCTCCGCTCCACGGAGGCTGTGTTCGTTTTCCCTTCCCCATTTTCCGGTTTTTCGTTAGTTTTCCTTTTGTGTTAATCGTGAGTCGCGCGGTCTGAGGTCACGGCGGAGTGCGCCCGCGTTGGTTGTTTCCGCGGGGAAAAATTAAAAGTAAATGCGAGGGTGTGGATGTGCGTGCAGTCGTCGATATCAGTGTGGGTGTGCGTGCAGTCGTCGATGTCAGTGTGGATGCGTGACCGTCCTTTCCAACCGGAACCGTTTTAATTTGACGAAACTTGTGAAAAGAGAGAGGGGAATATATTATGATCCTTTTGATTATTTTGTCAGTTTTGTTTTCTTTATCGTGCGTGTGCCTGAATTTTCTTTGCCCCTACCCCTGCCCCTCTGCCACGACCCAAGGCTGCAGCTAGCCGGCAAGTTGGGTGACCTCCGGTCAGACTTCATCCTGCTAATTTTCCCGGCGAGCCGCCTCGGTGGCCAGCGCCCTTTTAAATAAATCTTCGGGAAAAATAGGAGGTCCCTTTTGTGACGTTTTGGGAAGATGAATTTTCCGTCGTAATACACACACACACACGCACGCACGCACG
Organism: Ophion slaviceki; assembly: GCA_944452715.1. NCBI lineage: Eukaryota > Metazoa > Arthropoda > Insecta > Hymenoptera > Ichneumonidae > Ophion > Ophion slaviceki. Next base: position 4,597,490 of record OX101784.1, on the reverse strand, counting down.
CGCACACACACACACACACACACACACACACACACACACACACACACACACACACACACACACACACACACACGTATATATACACACACAGGATGACAATTATAAAGGGGTCACCCATTTTTTTAAATTCTTGCGCGGCCATTTTGGGACGGCGAAGGTGCGCTTTTGAAATGGTTTTTCGAAAAACTCGAACTCTTTGAAAAACAATATAGCGCCTATGTGGGAAAAGTATATTCCACCAAAAAAAATATTTTTTTCTGGGTATAAATAAAAATGGCATTCCGCGCTTACAGAAGCAAAGTGGACTTGATTCCAAACACGTAGGACCCGGTTGAGGGCCTCAAAAAATGGTACCATTGAAAAAAACAACATTAAAAAATCAATATCCAACGATAGTTCAAACTGAACTATGAGGAACGGCGGAGTTGGACTGGCCGAACGGAGAACGGAGTGGGCGTTGGAGCATTCGCCGCTATCTTCTTGACGTAGCTGTCATAAGGTTGCAGAAGTCACCGAGAGATGTCGGGTCGTGGCTGACGTTACGATGACAGGCGTTCGAGGGTGCGAATGTAACGTGGAAGATGAATGTCGATCGGGCCAGAATATTCGGACACACGAAATTTTTTTCGCTGTGAGGTGTACATTATACCATTTGATTTTTGATATATCTCCTTCTCTGCCGACTTATAGAGACTAGTATTTTTTTCAACTACAAGCTACATTTGGTACCCGAAAAAACGAATGTCAGAAAGAGCCAGAAACTTCGGACGCACGAAAAAACATCTTTGATCGAAAGTGTACCATACGACGTTGCAGCAGCCTGACCTCTTATCCCTTGACGACTGGTTATTGTCTAATGACTTATTTAGCATACGAGAGAGTTTCAGTACACATAAAAGCACATGGAAGAAGTAGCCAGAAGATTTAGAAATCGAAAATGATATTTTTCTGGACCGTGTTCCATAGACCAGTCGAGCACTGTGATTTCTCATCCCTCGCCGGGTCATTGTTGTCCAATATTTGTTTTTGAAATACTGGCGAGTTCTCCTACACATAAATATGTATATGAGAAGTAGCCAAAAGCTTCAGACACACGAAATACTTTTTTGTATTTAAGCTACACCTCACAACAATCGAAAAGTGGTACTATTCTTCCCTTGATCACTTCTCGTTGTCTGACACTTCGTTACAGTACTGGAGAGCCACAGTACACACAGAAAGATGGCTGAGAAGTAGCCATAAGCTTGAGAGGCGCGAAATAATTTTTTCCATGGAATTTGTACAGCAGAACAATCGAGCAGTGTCACCTGTCATCCCTTGATGATTTATTGTTGTCTTCTATTTGTGTACAGTACGAGGAAAGTATCGTACATATAACAACATATGTGAGAAGTAACTAGAAGCTTTAGACACGGGAATTTGATTTTCTTTATTAAACCTGTATCATATAACATTCAATTGTTGTTCTATCTCCCTCTCTGCTGATTTACTGAGACTAATATTTTTTTTTTCATCTACTAGAGACGTTTCGAACACGAAAGAACAGATGTCAGAAGGAACCGGACATTTCGGACGCCGAAATAATTTGTTTGATCGAAAGTGCATCACACGACGGTACAGCAGTCTAACCTCTCATCCGTTATTGACTGATTGTTGTCTAATGATTCATTTAGCGTACTAGGGAGTTTGAGTACACATGGAGACCCATGGAAGAAGTAGCCACAAGCTTCAGAAATACCGAATGATTTTTTTTGGAAAGTATTCCATACGAAGATGAGCAGTATGATTTATCATCCTCTGCCGATTCACTGTTGTCGAATATTTGTTTTTGGAATACTGGCCAGTTCTCTTATACATAAAGACGTATGTGAGAAGTAGCCAAAACCTTCAGACACAGGAAAATGTTTTTTTTTATTCAAGACCCACCACACAATAATCAAGCAGCACTTCTCTACAGTACTAGAGAGTTACAGTATATACAAAACAATAACAGATAAGTAGCCATAAGCTTGAGAGGCCCAAAATATTTTTTTCATAAAAGTTGTACGGTAGAACAATCGAGCAATGTCATCTGTCCTTCCTTGATAACCTATTGTTGTCTTATATTTTTTACGGTACCACAAAATTCTCGCCCATAGAAAAACATATGTGAGAAGTAACTAGAAGCTTCAGACACGAGAAATCATTTTTTTTGTTAAATCTGTACCACGCAACGATCGAGAAGTCTCGGTAAGGAAGGGTTAGGCCATGTGTTGGGGGAAGTGGGTAGTCTATGGCGAGGGGGAGTGGGGGGTCGACTATGGAGAGGGGAGTGGGTGGTGGGGGAAGTGGGTAGTCTATGGGTCGGTGGGGGGAAGTGAGCGGTGAGGGACGTGGGTGGTGGGGGGAGTGTGTTTTAAGGCGTCTATGGATAGGGGGAGTGGATGTCCGGCGATCGCTAGGGCCGTTTTGGCGAATTGGTGGCGAGGGGGATTTGCGGCTCGCGGAAAGGGGTGCGGGGGGGAGTCCAGCGAGTGACGTCACGCGTCGGGGAGGAGGGAAACCTCCATAGATGAGGCAACGGTCAGGGAGATTATTCTCGAAGCCATAGGGCCCATGTAGAGGGGATAACGGTTGTTGGCGCGGGGCAAGAGGTTGCCGGCAGCCAAGAGGCGTCGTAGACGATGCGTCGCTTTACTAAGGCGGATTGTTGATGCAGATGAATCATTTTTCCAGACAAATGGGAAAATTAATTTTCACCATGCAGATACACGCGTGAAAAGACTGCGTCTATGATACTACACCCTCGGCAAATGAACGCAACTGTAATGCTAGATTTCAAATAAAGCCCTCGTTAAAACCCGTTAAGGCTCCCAGGCGGGGGTCGCCGAAAGCTAGGAGCCATCGCAGACGATGCTTCGCTTTTCTGAGAGAGGGACAAGGTATTTTATTCATATACGTGAATTATTTTTCCCGACATATGTGAAAAGTCTATTTTAAACACATGACACTTGCTCGAAAAATTAATGCAGTAGAAATGTATAGATGCCTATAGTAACGGAGGCTCATTCTTCCAAAATTTATTGCATCCGGCCCTTCTTTTCTTTTCAAAGGAATAAGATCGAGCTATTTGCATGTGCCGGGCATTCGACAAAGTGTATGGGTGTCTCAGTACAAGTTTTTGTATAAACAGCCCAGATCTTCATCCTGTTCCCTCACTTCCCCACCATTCGTATAACATTGTAATATAAGAAAAACTGTGATGAGGTGGTATATCACACTTGTACGATAGACGAGAAAGACAGAATATCATTGTTCCGAATGACAACGACGTCTATCACCCAAAGCCGCACACTTTGAATTGAGCCGTCACTTTGCTAGCATCATCGCTCGAAACCTTCGTTTTAACTCGCGTGAAAGTGGCTGAGAACGTTCAACAATTAGAACAAAATCTGCACGATCAAGCCACACTTCCGCCAAATTTATAAATTTGGCGGAAAAGTATATAGTGTGGGAGCAACAATGTGATCAGTGTATAGAGTCGCTGGAAACGCAAAGCCGAATTAAGCGGCCGCGATTATCGCTCGGAACTCAGCAATCATTGGTAGCACGAATCGCTCGCTTAGAATGTTTTAAAAATGTTCTACGCAGACGATTTGTACATGCGGGCACGGGACACAGTGATCGCGGTTTGATCTGGCGAGAGATTGATACGGCGTTCGAAAATCGTGTCCTGACTGGCCGCGTCATCAACAACGACCATATTAAACCTCGTCAGTTTCCCTGAGACGCACGTGATGTGATGCTTTTACATGTACAAGACATTACTAATAAATACTCAAGTGTAAAAGTGAATACAGTTTTTAATGGTGAATTTGAGGCAGGCGACAAACGTGCAAATAAAAGTATCAACACGAAAAACTTTGAAGTTTTTACCCTATCTGATTTACGTGAGTGGTATACACAACGAGTTGTCGAGCCAACTCTAGCATCCCTCGAAAAATTTGATAAACGTGATAGCGGGTGGGCATTACCGCGGATATTGAACTTAACTTTGAATATCAATAAATACAATCCAATGCGTGCAGGGTGTGAAACTGCATTGTCGCGTGAAATAATCTGGAAGAAAGCGGTGGTGAATATAAAGTCAAAAGATCACGCATGTTTCGGATGGTCAGTTGTGGCTGCTCTCCATCTAGTGGAAACACACGTGCATCGAGTAACTTCATATTCACACTATTCAACTGTACTGCAACTTCAGGGCATTGCATTCCCAATGACTCTCAATTAAATAAAACAAATTTGAATCGCAACATAAAGTTTCAATCAATGTACATACAACTGAAACGAAAAACATCGTCCCGATTCGAATATGCAACCAAAAGCTGGATAAAGACATCTATTTGTTGTACGTGGAGGATTCTTTGCACCACACATGGGACAATTTGTCTGGATCAAACATTTATCTCGGCTCGTAAGCGCGCAGTTGAACAAAACAAACAGGAAAAAGCACATCTGCGATCGGTGAGTACAGCCGCCAATGCAGAATATACCTATGAGTAATGATGTGCTTTGGTACTATAAAGTGGTTTGACCGTTTTGTTACAGATGTTTGCACTACTCTCGTTCGGAGGATAAATTGCAATCACACGAGGCGGATTGCGGAAAATTAAATGAGTGCGCCATTCGATTACCTGCTGCAATGGATAAATGGTTAACATTCAAAAACTTTCAACGAAAAGAGCGACTTCCTTTCGCGATTTACGCCGATTCCGAGTGTGTTCTGGAAAAGGTTGCCGACCAAAATATATATTAGCATCATGAAGTGTTTAGCATTGCGTACTATGTACACTGTCCGTATGACAATTCATTATCAGAATACCACTCGCGTCGCAATGCCGACTGCGTTCCATGGTTCGTTGAGAACCTTAAAAATTTTGCTCTGCGCATCAAGGATATTTTATCTGATAATGTTTCCATGATACCTCTAACACCAGATGAATGGGCAGAATATCGAGGCGTTACACCGTGTCATATATGTGAGAAAACATTTGCCGAAAACGACATATATGTTCGCAATCATTGTCATCTGACTGAACGTTATAGAGGCCCCGCTCACGCTAATTGCAGATGGAAATATAAGCAGTCGTTTTTCATTCCTGTAGTTTTACATAATTTGTCTGGTTATGACGCACATTTCATCATCAAGGAAGTAGCCACAGCGTTCGAAGGGAAAACCGACGTGCCCCCCATAACAAAGGAGAAATACATTTCTTTCACAAAAACAGCTCAAAGGGCAGACGAGTCACAACATCAGATTCAATTATGTTTCATCGATTCATACAAATTCCTCAATGCAAGTCTGGATAAACTAGCATCATTTTTGACAACAGACAAACTCAAAATTTCGCGGTCGCAATGTCATGGCATAACGGCGGACAATTTTATCCTATTAACTCGAAAGGGTGTCTTTCCCTATGAATATATTGATAGCGTAAACAGATTGGATGACTGCCACCTACCACCACGAGATGCATTTTACAGCAACTTGACCGGTGACACTTTAAGTGAGAACGAATACGCTCATGCCGAGAATATATGGGATCGATTTTCTATTTAAACGTTAGGTGAATATAGCGACTTATACCTGAAGACCGATGTTTTGTTACTGGCCGATGTTTTTGAGAACTGTCGTAATACATGTATCGAACGTTACAGGCTCGACCCTGCATATTACTTTATTCGTCCCGGATGCACCTGGGATGCAATGTTAAAGCATACAAACATTAACTTCGAATTGGTCAACGACGTTGATTTGGTCTTGTTTATTGAACGGGGTATACGCGGTGGTCTGAGGCAGTGCTCAAACAGGTACGCGCATGCCAATAACAAGTACATGGAAGCGTTCAATCCATCAAAGTCTTCATCATACTTGATGTATTTCGATGTAAATAATTTGCATGGATGGGCAATGTGTCGATCATTGCCCTATGCTGATTTCCGATGGATCGATGACGTGTCATCATTCGATTTATGATCGATCGCGCTAGATTCCCCGGTAGGCTACATTCTTGAGGTTGACCTAGAGTACCCAGAATGTCTACACGATGCGCACATGGACTTGCCGTTTTGTTCAACACATGGTAAACCACCTGGTAAACAACACGAAAAACTGCTTGCAACCGTGAATAACAAGGAACGGTATGTTATACATTATCGCAATGATCTCAAAATAAAAAAAAATCACAGAACCCTGCAGCTTTCCCAATCACCCTGGCTAGGAACATATATTGAGCTCAATACACAGTTCCGAACCTAAGCGAAGAATGAATTCGAAAAAAATCTCTATAAATTGATGAACAATGCAGTGTTTGGGAAAACTATGGAAAATGTGCGCAATCATGTAGACGTTAAGCTTTTGACACGGTGGGAGGGCACGTACGGTGCAGACGCAATGATTGCAAAACCAAATTTTCATAGCCGGAGCGTTTTTTTTTCTTCAGAAAACCTTAATGCTATCGAATTACGCAAACTGGAGGCGAAATTCAATAAGCCAATATAAGGTATGTGCATACTCGACATATCGAAGACATGTTTATATGACTTTCATCATGAGTACATGGTACCTCTGTATAAAGACAAATGTACAGTGTTGTACACCGCTTCGGATAGCCTCATATACAACATTGAGTGTGAGGATGTGTGTGACGACATAAAGCGCAACATCCATCGTTTCGATTCAAGCGACTATTCCGCGGTCAATGGATATGGTATACCGATTGTCAACGAAAAAGTCCCTGGACTAATGAAAGATCAAAATAATGGTGGTAATAATGAAAGATGAAAATAATGGTGCAACATGTATTTTTGTAAATGTTCAATAAATAATCGATTGTAAATAATTGTTATGTAAATAATGAAGCTGGCTATCAATTTTTCAACTGAAAAAATCAAGAAAAACCCATTGTAATTTGCGATATCACATTTTTTCCCCACACCTTCCTGACACACTTTTGTGAGAGAGATAGGTTGGAAGAGTGAGAAAGAGAAAACTGCCTAAGCGAGAAAACACATGTGGCGCTGAAGTGAATGGTCGACCCTTTGCGAGACAAAGGCCTCGTCATCTGAAATGAATAGAGAGAGAAGAGTAATAAAATTTAAGGCGTTACCCCCACTTGTAGCGCAAAAAAGGCCTTTTTCATGAATTTTTTAAAAGAAAACTACAAAACTTTTTTAATCGATCAATATACCATCTTAAAGAACACATCTTGAAGAACTTTCAGTAATTTTTTTATTGAAAAATATTACATTGTTTAGTGGCAAATGGCCGTCAATGAAATAATTTTTTTATATACACGGTTTGCGGTGACCAACATTGCGGCGAAGTGGATCATCTGAAAAAAAATGCGGGTGGATTTAGTCAAATATAAGTATAAACTAGTCTTTAATCGAAGGATTTTAAAAAATATTCATTTTTCACCAAATGGCGGACAGTCAAAGTTAATGGTTCGATTTCAACGAAAAAAACGGCCGTTTTTGGCTATAAAACGGCCATTTTTTTTTTTCGAAAAAAAATCGAACGATTAAAGACTACATTTTTATGTATTAAATAAGCCTGCAAAATTTCAAGAAGATCGGTTCAATAGTGTTCGAGTAATCTTGGTCACCGACTTCAGAAATGCCATTTTGAGAAAAACGCGTTTAAAGTTTCAATTTCAGTTTACACGAAGAAAATATTTTTTTTTGTAAACTTACATAGAGTCATCTATTCCGGGCCCATACAGAAGTATGGGCCCGGATACTTATATTTAAAAAAAATCGATGTTTTCAAAATCGCAAGTGGGGGTAACCCCGTAACACTGTCGTAAGTTACGACGGTGAGAGTGATTTAGGCCGAAAGCGTCGTAGGGAAAATCCAAGCACAGAAAAATTAGATTTGACTCCCGTAACGTACGCGAAATATTTAAATCCGGAGCGTCAGCATAATCAGCCTTCGGAACACAATTCGTCAGACGCGTCGTCCAGTGCTGACGAAACATTTAATCCCGTTGAAACCGAAAGAAATCGCGAATTAAATCACCAAGATTTTACGCTATTAAATCAACGGACAGTACAATGGCCGAACACGACGACTATATGTCAATGAAAGAGGCTCGAATGAGCATCCCCGTATTCGACGCATCCGAACCGGAAGCCGTTACAGATTTTATACGGACAATAAAATACGCGTCAACTCGAGTCCGTCCCGACAATGTCGCGGATTTATTACAAGCTATATTGCAAATTACAAGGCAAATTACAAGGCAAAGCCGCGGCAGACCTGCGTTACAAAGACGTAGAGACGTTCGACGATTTGCTGACGTTATTAAAATCACTGTACGAAGCGAAGCGAACAGTCCCCGCGCTACAAATCGAATTCAATTCCTGTAGACAAAAACATGACGAGACTGTACAAGTTTACGCAAACCGCGTTGAATCTATAATGATGGATTTAATCAAGGGTTGCACGCCCATGGTCAATTGAGAAATTGGTCGAAGAACAATCGAACAGTTAATTAGGCATTTTGCCCTAAATAATTTCGAACATGGCCTTCGCAACGACCTGCAGCTATTCGTAAGGTCACGCGGGTACCACGACTTAGGGGAAGCAATCCGCGGAGCAATCGAAGAGGAAAAATCGGTCGAAGGAACAAAAACAATCGCGAAGAGCGTCTCCCACAGTAGCGGACAGTCCGCACCGTCACATGCCTACGAGGGGCGAAAATCGTTCCCATTTCAAAGACCCGCGTCGCATCAGGCGCAAACACAAGCGCGTTATAGCTTGCCAGTGCCAACGAAAACGATTAATCAAGCAGAAATAATTTGCAATTATTGCAAAAAACCGGGTCACAGATACAACGACTGTAGAAAACGGCCAGGATGGCAAGGCCCGAGTTATCAACAGAAGCGTTACAATTACGCAACAAACAATAAGTTCCCAAGAAAACAAAACGAGTATAGGCCAAATGAAAAAACTCAAGAAAATACGCCCAAAAGAACCGTCAGTTAATTAGCAGTCGGCGTTCTCTCAATAGAGAGAGATACAAAATGCGTTCAAGTGAACGAGAAAAAATTATCGCAATGAAACATAATGATGACAAGGCGCCGAGAAGAATTTACCACGTCAGCGCTCAGCTGCCGCGAGTACACGCCAGTGACCTACATATAACGTCAAAGCAGGCCCGTGAGAAAATGCTGACGCTCCGTTGTGACACAGGGGCCGAGTGCAGCATAGTAAAAGTGAATGAGCTGGATCCGGAAATAGCCATCGGGGACGAGATAATAGAACTTCACGGCCTCGGGGGCAAGGCGTTCCGCACGCTCTGCACAGCTGAGCTGAAACTGGACACCCCAGCCGCGGTGATAACGCACAAGTTCCACGTGGTCGGCAAGGTAGTACCGTTAGCAGTAAACGGACTCCTTGGAATGGACTGTATAGTCATAAAGGGAATAAACATACTAGGAGGAAAAATGATAGAAATTCGAAGGCACAAAATACCGTTTATACACGGCACGAAATACTTGAAAATACCCGCCCGCACAGAATGTATTGTGCAGGCGAGGACGATGGGGAAAGGCCAAGGATTTACAAGGGAACAAAAAATCCAAAAGGGGGTCACGATGGGAACGGCCATCGTGAAGGCAGAGGCAAACACTTGCCCTGTAATAATAATGAATGCGCTCGAGAAAGAGCAAATTATTAAAAGACCTACGGTCGAGCTGGAAAAAATGCAAATCGACAAGGTTAGCGTGGGAAAAGCATACTGCGATAAAAAGAAGAAAGAAGAGGAAACTCATGAAGACGCCGAAAAAACCCCGGAAATACGAAAAAAAGGATGGAAAAATTATGACGCAAGATTAAGGGGAACTCGCAGTTGAACGCAGAAGAAGAAGCAATTTTGCGAGAAATCTGCGAGGAATTCCTCGACGTATTTCATCTCGAAGGAGAACTACTTGGTTGTACAAAAGCAGTCGAGCATCGGATACCGTTCAAGGATGGGACAATGCCGATAAAGGTGCGACCTTATCGACTGCCGGAGGAGCACAAAAAGGAAATTTAACGACAGGTACAAAAAAAGCTAGATGAGGATATAATCCGCCCAAGCACGAGCCCATGGAATGCCCCATTGCTCGTAGTGCCGAAAAAATCAGATGCGGACGGAATAATCCAAAAAAGCTAATTTAAAAATACAACCCCAGAAATGTGAATTTATGCGAAAGGAAACGCAATATCTCGGTCATATTATAACAGAAGTCGGTGTGAAACCTGACCCCGAAAAACTAAAAGCGGTAAAAAATTTCCCAATACCGAGAAATGTAAAAGAAATACAATCATTCCTGGGACTAGCCGGGTACTACCGCAGATTCATTAAAGATTTTTCCAAGATCGCAAAACCAATGACGAATTTGATCAAAAAGGGTGTCAAATTCGAATGGTCCGAATTATGCCAAAGCTCATTTGACCATTTAAGGGAAGCCCTGATCACGGCGCCCATACTCCAGTATCCTGATTTCACGAAACCGTTTATCGTGACAACGGTTGCCTCGGATAAGGCAATTGGTGCAATCCTGTCTCAAGGGAAAATTGGAGAGGATTTACCCATATGTTATGCAAGCCGAACTCTCAAAAACTCTCAAAGCCGAAACCAATTATTCGACTACAGAGAAGGAACTGCGTGCAGTCGTATGGGCAGTACATCAATTTCGACCGTATATTTATGGCACAAAGTTCACCATAATTACGGATCACAAACCATTGACATGGTTATTCAGCGTAAAGGATCTAGGATCAAGGCTTATGAAATGGCGAATAAAATTGGAAGAATATTACTATAAAATCCAATATAAAACGGGAAAATCAAACACGAACGCAGATACGTTAAGCCGCATATATGCTTTGACACGAGCTCAGGCAAAAGAGGGAGAACAAATTACACAAAAACGCAGTAGTAGAATGGAGAAAAATAATTGCGACAGAGAAAGAAGATAAAGAATAAATAGAGAAAGAAAGAGACTCCGCGCGGCAGCGCGAGAGAGAAAATAAAGGAAGACAGTATAGCCGCCAGCCGTTATGCAAGTGAGAGGGAAGAGATTGAGTCCGACAATATGGACTCGGACAGTGACAACACGAGCGTGAGCGCCCGCGAGAGAGAGCGCGAAAAGAAGGATAGCGCTACGAATTCCGTACAAACAGGAGAGGCCGAGAATACGTCTCACCGGGCTCACGTGGAGAAGAAGCGCGGCACAGGGGGAATCTCCCCTTGAGTTAAAAGAGTCGCGATGCTCGAGCACGAGCGCGAGCGTCGAAGAAAACTGCAGCATTGGCGTATCCACTCCAAGCAAGGAAAACCGAGCGAAGATAATGCAAGAATATCACGATGCCCCTCTAGGTGGGCACCAAGGCATCACACGGACGCTGCAGCGAATACGTCAACAGTATGTGTGGCCGGGAATGAAGCGAGACGTCACCGCACACATACAAGAGTGCGACAAATGTCAGCGAAATAAATCGGGAAAAATTACGAAGGTACCGATGGTCATCACAGATACACCGGGCGAGCGTTCGAAAAATGTGCTGTCGATATTGTAGGTCCCTTGACTGTTACAGAAGAAGGCAACGAATAGATTCTGACTTTCCAGGATTTATTAACAAAATATAGTGCAGCAATTCCGTTAGAAAATCAAGAAGCCAAAACTGTAGCAAAGGCCCTTGTAACGGAAATCATTTGTAAATTTGGTGCCCCGTCCGACATCCTTTCGGATCAAGGCACAAATTTTCTAAGCAATACATTTAAAGAAATGTGTGATCTCTAACAAATAAAAAAGTTGCAAACCACGGCATACCATCCGCAATCGAATGGAGCCCTGGAAAGATCCCATAGGACCCTTGCGGAATACCTGAAAAACTTTGTACGTGAGGATCAAAGGGACTGGGACGAATGGATACCATACGCCCTGTTTACATATAATACCACGCCACACACGGCTATAGGTATTCCGCCGTATGAATTGGTATTCGGCAAAGAGGCTAAATTACCGACCGCGCTGCGAGAAATACCGAGAGCAACATATTCATACGACGATTACGCAGCAGAATTACGTGAACGCCTGAGGGCGTCATGGCAACAGGCACAAAAAAAGTTGGAAAAAGAAAGGAGAAATCGAAGCATCATCACGATCACACGGCCGGTAAAGTAGAGTACCGCCCGGGTGATCAAGTCCTCCTCTACGACGAAACCGTGAGGAGGGGCAGATCGGCGAAGCTCACCCCGAAATGGGTAGGGCCTTACACGGTCCGAAGCCGAGAGGCAGGCGAAACCTACCGTATCGGCTGTGGACGCAAGGAAATACGCGTACACGCGAATCGCCTAAAAAAATATATCACCCACTAGCCATTGCGACGGTCAGCGGGTGGGCGGGGAGAACGGGAGGCCCGCGGCTCGACCGCACTAAGCCCAGTCATCAAAAAAAGAGAGAGAGAGAGAAAGAAGAGCGGAAAAAAATAACATGAAAAGAAAAAAATATATATACATCGCACACGAAGTGCGGACGGAGAAAACGCGCATAAAAAAAAAGAGAAGAAAAAAATGTTTAATACTATAATTAAGGGAGGCCACGAAGGCTCTCCCGCAAGACGCCTTGAAAGGAGGAAGGGAAGGGGCAATAAACTCAGGACTCAGCAACGAGCCCGAGTTAAAAGTCTTCAATGAAAAGAATTAAAGAATTCTTAAGATAAAATGATAGACCTATGTGTACATCTATAGAAATTCCCTATTAAAAAAAAAACGACAGGTCCGAAGTATTTAACCACGTGAATTATTTTCGCAGGATACTACCTCTGGCTGGGTTGAACTCAGGTGAAGCTGATACGCCGAAAAAATCATACCGGATAGAAAAGTTTACGGTTTCACCCGGAATTTTTTATGAGGAAATCGGGACCATGTCAATAACCCGCGACGTGTGAAAACTGGCAGTAAAAATTCATCTAAGTGGAATAGCGGAACAGGAAGCGCAGATCACCGAAGCCATGAAGAAAATAGTAGACCTATGCGCTCAAGACCTGAGGGCCAACTTGCTCTATTATATGGCGACAAAAACAACGACTCGCATGGTCGATAAAATCAACAACGCACTACAAGCCGCATACGACATAACAGGAATTTAAAAAAATCGTTATCGACGAGGTTTGATAGACGGATTGGGTATGATAAAAGCAATCACAGGAAATATGGATGCACAAGACGCATCCGAAATTAGCAACGAAATAAACGAAATAAATAAAAAGCAAATAACAGTAGAAAACACCGTAAAGGGAAATGTGCAAATTTTAAATTCAACAATAGATCTTTTTAATCGATCATCAATCCGTTTGGAAGACAATCAGAAGGTGCTACAAGCTCTCGTGCAACAGATCGAACAACGGGTGGTCAACCAGTACAACGACCAAAACACCCGGCAACAATTGGATGAACGAATAGCGGCTGTAAGCCTTATCGTAGAATCATTACTGAATGACGTACGACAAATAGTTAATTTTTGAATAGGACTCGCGAGAGGAATGGTGAGCGCAAGCATACTATCTCCAAGACAATTGACAAACTATTTGACTGACACTTTACCCAATTTGCCAATAGGGCATACGTTCCCTACCGCGATAAACTAAGCGCAAATGCCAAAATTATTGGAGTTGACAGAGGTAGGCGCGTATAGTATGAAAACGTACATTGTACTTGTAATAAAAATACCATTAATTGGCACCGAGGAATATAAAATCAGCAAAGCCTATCCTCTGCCTGCCAAAATAAAAAATCATAGTTATCAATTTGTAGAAATAAAAAATGACCTTGTCGCGATCGAAGTCACAAGAGAATCGTGTTTACACATAACAAAAAATGATTTAGAAAATTGTAAAGCCATAGCGTCACATTATTACTGCCGGCCAAAGCAAGCAGCGCGTCCCGCTCATACTTGCGCATCGTGCGAGGTGGCATTGTAGATTGCACCTAAAGATGAATACGCGAATTGCGACCAAAGAGTTGCTCAGATAAATAGCACTCTAATTATTGCGTTAGAACGCCATGGTAGGTGGCTATACGTTGCACCAGAGCCCGAAACGCTTCTCATCGCAGTGCAGGGACTCTGGCTTTGGACGGAAGATGTTCCGTCACCGCTCCTAGTTTTAGACTAGAAACCGTCGGCGAAATAAGACAGAACGTATACGCCGATTTCCTTCCACAATATAATTTATCATTCTTATCTACAGATATGAACATACTCGATCACACATCGACAAAAATTGTATTACCGCACGAAATCATAAACCATTCAAAAGAATTAAACAGGATCAGCGAACGTTTAAAAAACATAAAAATTAAGTTAAACAAAGAGCCAAGCGGTTCAAATACATATAGACATATAATAGGTAACTATTCACTAAGCACAATCGCGCCTATAATACTCGGAATAGCCTATGTATGCTATTACCGCATAAAGCACGCAATCAAACCTGTTCACGACGAGGACCACAACAGCACCGAGCCGGCGCAACCAAGCGAAGCACAGTCAGCAAAAAGGAAGCTGCCCGTGCCCAATTTGACACTAAAAATCAAGCGAAACACATCAACGACGCGTTCCGTGTAAAATGATCATACGAAAAATGTATTGGAAAAAAATGTATTATAATTATGCAAGAATTATTTTAAGAAAAAAATAACTATATATACACATATATATATATATATGTAGAATAATCACACGGAAACATGGATATAGAGATTTGTAAACCGAAGGACCAACCATTGATGCAAAACAAATCCCAGGAGGGATTTGATCTTTTGAGGGGGAGGGATGTTGTGTCCGCAAACTTGTGCACTACAAAAGTGTTTGCGCAACTGCGAAGGTTCCACTTTGTTGCCCTCCTTGCGAGAGTTACACTTTCGCCAAAATGCAAAGGTCAAAAAGACACTTTGCGACACGTCCTGATCAAGCATCTTATGATGCTGGATCTGGGGCAAATTACGACAATCGAGTCGACAATTAAGAGAAGACACCAGGGAACCGACAGTCCTTGGTTGGCTTTTGAACGGTTCGGTCCTAAGGTACGACCGACACACTGTAAATTCAATCATAAGACCAGCCCAGTAATAGACTTATATTACTATTCAACGAACTTGAGTTCCAACTCTTAATTTCGCAACGATCCCAAAACTACCTATCCCAGGTTCTCGAGTCGGGGATACAACACAACAATCAGTCAACAAGGGATGAGATGGCAGACTGGTGTCCCGTCGTGTGATACACTTCCGATCACAAAAATTATTTCGTGCGTCTGAAGTTGTTGGCTCCTTCTGGCATCTGTTCTTTCCTGTTCTGAAATTGTCTAGTAGTTGAAAAAAAATATTGGTCTCTATAATTCACGAGGAAGAGGGAGATAGAACAAGAATCGAATGTTGTTAGGGACAGGTTTAATGAAAAAAAAATCCTTTTCCCTTGTCTGAAGCTTCTAATTACTTCTCACATATGTTTTTATATGTACGAGAGGTTCCTCGTACTGTAAAATAAATATTAGACAACGATAAATCATCAAGGGATGACAGGTGACACTGGCCGATTGTTTTACCGTACAACGTTCATGAAAAAAATTATTTCGCGCCTCTCACGCGTATGGCTACTTGTCAGCCATTTATCTGTTTGTACTGTACCTCTGCAGTACTGTAAAGAAGTGCTAGACAACGAAAAGTAATGAAGGGAAGGAAGGTACCACTGCTCGATCGTTGTGTGGTGGAGTTTGAATTTAAAAATTATTCCTTGTGTCTGCAGCTTTTGGCTACTTCTCATATACGCCTTTATGTGTAGGAGAACTCGCTAGTATTTCAAAAACACATATTGGACAGCAACGAAACGACGAGGGATGAGAAATCACACTCCCCGACTGTTCTATGGAACACTGTGCAGAAAAAAATCATTCTCGATCTCTGAAGCTTCTGGCTACTTTTTCGATGTGTCTTTATGTGTACTGACACTCTCTAGTACGCCAAATAAATTATTAGACAACAACCAGCCATCAAGGGATGAGAGGTCAGGCTGCTTTAACGTCGTATGGTATACTTTTGATCAAATATGTTATTTCGTGCGTCCTAAGTTTCTGGCTCTTTCTGACATTAATTTTTTCAAGTAGTAAAAGTCGCTGGTTGTTGGGGCGAGGTTAACGTAGACCCGTAAAAGAAAGTCTTCACACACGATAAACAAATGAGATTTGTTGTAATTCAAGATAATGCTATTTGATACAGCGCGTCGTGATAATGTCGTTATTCGGAGGAGAATAAGAATATCAGGGTAAACAAGACTTTCATCTGCTCTATCGCTAGGGCGCTACACGCGTGTGAGTAACGTCAAAGTGAAGCGCGAGTCGTTCCTAGAAACCGCGAGGTTCAACAGTCCCCCTCGATGAGCCGCTTCCTCATGACTGGGGATGTACATGCGCTATACCCATAGCGTCGATGCACTTGGGGTGTTTTGGTCCCGGTAACCCTTTTATCAAGACATCCGCTAAAAGATCCTCCGTGGGCATATACTTGATTGCCAGTTGACCGTTCTGCACAACTTCGCGAATGAAGTGGTGTCGGACGTCCACATGTTTAGTCCGTGAATGAAAGATCGGGTTGTCTACCAATCGTTGCGCTCCAATGTTATCATTAAAGACCGTTACTTTGGCTAGTTCTTGGAGCCCAAATTCCTCTAGAAAGCCACGCAGGTGGATGGATTCTTTTGTCGCTTCGGCCAGTCCCATATATTCGGCCCCAGTCGAGGATAGCGCGACCGTGCGCTGTTTTTTCGAGTCCCAGGATATTGCGCTTCCGCTCAGTAGAAAGATATATCCGGTGTACGATCTGCGATCTATGATGCAGGTCACTCAGTCCGCATCCACATATCGTGTTAGAGCATCGTCAGTCCGCCTGAACATCAATCCGTGATCGACTGTCCCTTTTAGGTACCGGAGTACAAGTTTAGCCGCCGCCCAATGTGATCTTTTGAAGCATGTGTTGTACTGCCTTAGTGAGCTGACTATGTGCGTACTAGGCTTTTGAGTGTTCCGAATATCCGATAAATATGCCAGGACGTTATCGAGAATCGAACTTCCCAATGTTGGATTCCCTGTGCAAACAATATACGTTCGCTCCGAATTCTAGAAAGTGTACGACGTTCGGTTTCATTCTCGTCCATGATTCGTAGGAAGTCTTTCCTTCGAGACTACGTGTGGGGCAGCGATTTCGAATATAATTCGCGCTTAGAATTGCTTCCGCCCAGAATTATGCAGGTAAGTCTGATTGGATCATGAGACATCTGGCCATCTCGACGAGAGTTCGATTTTTTCCTTTCGGCGATTCCATTTTGTTCCGGGTTATTTGGCACCGTGAGCCGCCGTTGAATTTCGTTTGCCTTTAATAAATCGTTAAATTCCGCGTTGATAGACTCAGTTCCATGGTCTGATTGAAGGTGTTTGATTTTCTTGCCTGTGAAGGTTTTCCCGTATGCTTTGTTTTCTTTGAAAGCCGCCAAAGCTTCGTTTTTGGATTTCAAAAATTTCGTTACGTACCATTTCGAGTGATCATCGATAAACGTAATATAGTTCCTGGATTTTCCATTCGATTCTGTGCGCATCGGCCCGCACGGATCGGAATGTATGAACTCCCGTGTCTCGGTTTTGCCATCTGAACGCTTGGGAAATGGCGTTCTCGACATTTTTCCTCGCAGGCATACTTTGCAATTTGAATTCGTTTCGATTTTTGATGTTTCCAAGGTCTGTTCCAGTATATTCCAAGGTATGTTCCAGCTCATCCGTGAGTATTGTCGCTACAATGTAGCGTGGCGGTTTTGGTATATTGTCGACTATTTCCCATCAATGCGTTCATTACAACCGGTTCTTCTGTGTCCAATTTTTCGGCAACGATGAGATCGTATTTTTTATTCCCCGTTATTCGTCCCTTTATTATTGTTGTTATTTTCGTTCCATGGTTTTATACCTTGTCGTTTGCCATCCCACCGTCTTCCAGGACTCCGATTAACGACCATCGCATTTGGCACCGCGTTGCGTGTGTCATTTTTCCGCGCGTTGCTTTCCTCCACGATTTTGATGCGCAAGGCTTCCGGTATCGGTAACTCGTCGCGAGTCTCTATGGCGCAACGAAAGTTTTCAAAATTTGATGGCAAGCTGTACAAGATCAGTATTGCGAGCATGTCTGGATTGATGTCCACGCCCATATCCGAGAGCTCGTCCGTTGTATCAATAAAACGTTTTAAGTGTTCCCGGACGTCATCTCCGTCTTTCATGCGTTCGAGGACTAACCTTTTTAGAAGCGTGGCTTTTCGCGCCGGCCCTTTTGACTGGTATATGCTTTCCAACTTTAGCCACACGCTTCACGAAGTTTCACAATCCTTTACCTATTTGAGCTGGGATGGGTTCATCGCCAATATAATGTCTGACCGGGCTTTGTTGTCTCGCTCCGTCCATGCGGCAGCCGCGGCAGCCAATCGCGCGACGCCTTCCGTGATTTCGGGCTTCACTTCGTCGCCTGTTACGTAGCCCCACGCGTCATTTTTTATCAGGGTAGCTTGCATCTGAATTCTCCAGGTATCGTGGTTATCCTTGTTAAGGCACTCAATTTTCGTTAGCCCTGTCGCACTCATTGTTTTTCCGCGTCGACATTCCGCGTCGCGTGATTGGAAAGAGAAAGACAATTTTCTACAATTCTTTTACGAAACTTTCTGGGCCCGTAACCTGTTGGGGCGAGGTTAAGGTAGACCCGTAAAAGAAAGTCTTCACACAAGATAAATAAATGAGATTTGTTGTAATTTAAGATAAGGCTATTTGATACAGCGCGTCGTGATAATGTCGTTGTTCGGAGGAGAATAAGAGTATCGGGGTAAACAAGACTTTCATCTGTTTTATCGCTAGGGCGCTACACGCGTGTGAGTAACGTCAAGGTGAAGCGCGAGTCGCTCCTAGAAACCGAGAGTTTCAATACTGGTAGTTGAAAAAGAAAAATCAGTTTCCAAAAATCGGCAGAGAAGGAGATAGATAAAAAATCATATGTTGTAATGTACACTTCGTAGCAAAAAAAAATTGCGTGTGCCCGAATATTCTGCCCACTTTTTACATCTGTTTGTATGCGTACCACTGCTCTCGAAGAATTCAGAAAAAATACTGGACAATAATATATGGTCGAGGCATGAGAGACGGGACTTCTCGAATGTTGCATGATATGGATTTAATTTTAAAAAATTGATTACCCGTGTCTGAAGCTTCTAGTTACTTCTCAAACATGTTTTTATATGTGCGAGACCTTCCTCTTACTGTAAAAAAATATTAGACAACAATAAGTAATCAAGAGATGACAGGTGACACTGCTCGAGTGTTCTACCGTATAACTTCCATGACAAAAATTTGTTTCGCTCCTCTCAAGCTTATAGCAACTTCTCAGCCATCTTTATGTACGGAACTCTCCAGTTCTGTAAAGACGTGCTAGACAATGAGAAGTCATCAAGGGAGGTAAAGTACCTCTGCTCGATTGTTGTGTGGTTGGGCTTGAATAAAAAAAATAGTTTCTTGTGTCCGAAGCTGTTGGCTCCTTCACACATACGTCTTTATGTGCACGAGAACTAACGAGCAGTTGAAAAACAAATATTGGACAACAATGAATCGCCAAGGGATGAGAAATCACACTGCTCGACGGTTCTATGGAACACTTTCCAGAAAAAAATCATTCTCAATTTCTGAAGCTCCTGGCTATCTCTTTCATTTGTCTTTATGTATACGCAAACTCTCCAGTATGCTAAATAAATCATTAGAACAAGACCAGTATGGTATACTTTCAATCAAAAATCTTATTTCGTGCGTCCGAAGTTTCTGGCTCCGTCTGACATTAGTTCATTCGTGTACTACAAGTCGCTAGTAGTTGAAACAAAATATTAGTCTAAATAAATCGGCAGAGAAAGAGATATATTGAAAATCAAATGTTGTATTGTACCCCTTGTAGCAAAAAAATGCGTGTGCCTGAATATTCTGCCGACTTTTTACATCCATTTGTATGCGCACTAGCACTCTCCAGGAATTAATAAAAAAATCTGGAAAACAGTAAATTGCCCAGGCATGAGAGGTGAGACTTCTCAATTGTCGCATGGTACACGTTTAATAACAAAAAAATGATTTCCCGTGTTTGAAGCTTTTAGTTACTTCTCCCATATGTTTTAATATGTACGAGAACTTTGTGGTAACGTAAAAAAAAATTAGGACAACAATAGGTCATCAAGGGATGACAGGTGACACTGCTCGATTGTTCTACCGTACAACTTAAATGAAAAAAAAAATATTTCGCGCCTCTCAAGCTTATGTCTACTTCTCTGTCATCTTTCTATGTGTACTGTATGTAACTCTCTAGTACTGGAGAGAAGTGCTAGAAAACGAGAAGTAATGGAGGGAGGAAAGGTACTACTACTCGATTGATGTGTGGTGGAGCTTAAATAAGAAAAATTGTTTCATGTGTCTGAAGTTTTTGGCTATTTCACATATACATCTTTATGTCTGGGAGAACTCGCCAGTATTTGAAAAACAAATATTAGACAACAAGGAATCGGCGAGGGATGAGAAACCACACTACTTGAATGTTCTATGGAACACTTTCCAGAAAAAAATCATTCTCGATTTCTGAAGCTTCTAGCTACTTCTTTCATGTCTTTATGTGTACTGATACTCTAATACGCTAAATAAATCATTAGAACAAAACCAGTCATCAATGGATGAGAGGTCGGGCTGCTGTATCGTTGGATGTTATACTTTCGATTTAAGATATTTTTTCGCGCGTCCGACGTTTCTGGCTCCGTCTGACATTAGTTCTTCCATGTACCAAAAATCGCTGGTAGTTGAAAAAAAAAATATCAGTCTCCATAAATCGGCTGAGAAGGAGAGAGATCAAAAATCAAATGTAGTAATGTACACCTCGCAGCAAAAAAAAATTGCGCGTGCCCGAATATTCTGCCGACTTCTCATATCTACTTGTATGAGTACTGGAACTGTCGTAGAATTCAGTAACAATACTGGACAACAATAAATGGTCCAGGCATGCGAGGTGGGACTTCTCGATTGTAGCATGGTACAGATTTAATTTAAAGAATATGATTTTCCGTGTCTGAAGCTTCGAGTTACTTCTCACATATGTTTTTAAATGTGCCAGAACTTTCTTGTACTGTAAACAAAAATTAGACAACAATATGTCATCAAGAGGTGACAGGTGACCCGTGCTCGATTGTTGTGTGGTGGGGCTTGAATACAAATTGTCTTTTCGTGTGTCTGAAGCTTTTGGCTACTTCTCACACGTATTAGTACATTGCCCGAAAACACTTCCCCGAATGACATTTCCCCGAAAACATTTCCCCGAATGACACTTCCCCGAATGGCACTTCCCCGAAAAACAGTTTCCCGAATCGACACTTCCCCGAAAAACAGTTCCCCGAATCGACATTTCCCCGAACGGCACTTCCCCGAAAAACAGTTCCCCGAATCGACACTTCTCCGAAAAACATTTCTTATTTAGGCTTGTTGGGTTTGTTTGGGTTGTTTGCGTTTTTTGGGATTGTTGTGTTTGTTTAGTTTTGTTCGAATTGTTTACGTTTCTTTGGGCTTGTTGGGGTTTGTTGGGTTTGTTTGGCTCAAAAAAGTATCCCCACGCCAAAACGTCCTCGCGCCTAAACGTCCTCGCGCCAAAACGTCCTCGCGCCAAAACTACCTCGCGCTAAAACATCCCTGCACTCAAACGTTCTCGCGCCCAAACGTCCTCGTCAGTGCAGCCAGATCGCGCGTAAAAGTTACCCCCTCTCTAGTCTCTTGCGCGCCCATCACACAATCATAGTAGCGCGTGTCCGTGAGTGAGCGACGCTCGGACATCTTCGGCAAGAGCCGAGCGGGGTCGAATTTTCCCGACCGCGCCTTCGGCAGCTACACCAACACATGGACGCTGAGCACGTTCATGTGCGGCCAAGCCGAAACGAAGGCTTCGAGGGAAAAAGCAATCTGAGTACGACTCGCGCGTGACGTCACCCGACGACACGCGCGAGGCTTTTAGATGATTTCAATGCTTATTTAGCTCTTGATTCTGTGCGTTATTAATGTATACAATAAAATGTATCGCGCACTCTGATCGCTTAATTTTTTAGTTTATACGTTAATTTAAATATAATAATAAATCTAAATTACAACTTATTCATCTTCTGAAAAATTGTTTACGCTATACTCACACCCGTCCTTATGCCAAATAAATTATAATTCATAAAAGTAAGCGGAAATATATTTATATTCGTATTATTATATTAATTCTCATACTTTCATCAAGCGATAAAGCATTATCCCCAAAAACTAGCCAATCATCCGTCCGGCCGAGAATCGTAAGTACCAGAAAGTGCACATATTCTACAAGCGATGAGATGGTCCCGTTGGTAGCGTTCCTGGCTTCGGTCCGCAGGGGCCCCTAGGGCAAATTTTTCTCCAAATTTTTTCATAATTTCTCATATTTTAGTCATATTTGAGATTTTCGGAGAAAAAATGATTTACAACATATTCAAGTACTGGTCTATTTCCCAAAAACACATTTTTTTTACTGAAAATTCATGATTTCTCATTTATTTCTCCGGAAATTTCTCTTTTTCCTATGACCTGAGGCTGCGGAGATATTCGGAGAAAAGTTATAGATGAAAAAAATGAGATTTTCGTAAAAAAAAATTATTACATTTTTTATCCCTCATAATTCTGAGAAATAATGAATTTCCGCAATTTTTGCAAACATTATTTTCCTTAAGGGGTAACACCACTGTAACGGCCTGCCACGAAGCGTTCTAGACAAATAATACTTGGGGTAATTATTAAGCATATATTAAAGCATATTGCAAAAAATGTTATGGGAAAATATTACAAAATGGCGAAACTGCAGGAAATTCTTCCGAGGCATGTTGAACTTAAGGTGCTCTGCGGCACGCAGTATAACTTGTGCCAATTTTAATCTGGACAAAATACTTTTTGTTAAATTAAATCTAGATGAGTGTAGCTAGTGAACCACGTAGGGGATTTTAGAAATATTGATTTTTGCGTAATTTCCGAGTATTTGACTAAAAATGTTCAATCTTTTTTTAAGACAGTTATTTGTTAATAAATATTGTTTAAATTAACTTATCGAAAATCCCCTACGTGGTTCAGTAGCTACACTCATGTAGACTTACAAGGGGACAGTACGGCAGTCGGATTTTTGTAATTTTTCGTACTCATGGTACGTGAAGTTCAGAGCTCGAATATTAATATCCCAAAGCAGTTCAACGCCATATTCAGAAATTTTCGAGAAAATTGACTTTGAAGTTTTCGAGCGCACTCTTATCCCACCAAGATGCAACGATATTCGAACCGGGCTCGTGGCGTACCCGGTAGCGCTCGAGTCTAGTAATCGCGGGGTCGCTGGTTCGAGTCTCACTTCGAATTTTTTTTTTTTTTTTTTTCATTTTTTTTAAATGAAACAAACGCAAGTCATATTTTTAATTATCTCTTGATTATAAACATACATTTTCAAGTATCAATATTTATAACCAACCACATTTTTAGGATGAAAATGAAAAACGTCGGGTAAGGAATTGAATACTTTACTATTCGGTCTGTATTCGTTTGTTTTATACATCGGGTGTAATGTTACACGAGCCAGAGTGATAACCATCGTAAAAACAAGGAAAACAGTAATTTTCACGGCATCTCGCACACCGTACAAACGCTGCATTGTTACATTCGCAATTTTTTTTCAATACATCAATCGGAAAACAAACTTCATTCACGTTCATGAAGATTTCTCTTTGATCGCAAAGTTTCGAAGCAAACCACGCATATCTGATCATGTTATTGAAGACCGGAGAAGACAACTGATGATGAACAATAGAATGAATTTTTATGCAATCTTCTCTATCATTAATTTCACGTCCTTGTTCAATCAGATAGGCGCAGTTCTGCAGACGCTTTATGACATTTTTTACTTGGCGGTAAAAATACACGTCACAAGGTTGCACTAATGGAGTGCATTTTGGTGGAATTACCTGCACCGTGCAAGTAGGCAGACGCCTGTCATTTCGAAACACCTCATTGTACATCACGGTATCGGTTTGGCCTCCCCAGGAATCGATAATTAAGAAAAACTTTTCTTTTTTTACGTAGGGTTTCAAAACGTTGATTAAAAAATCTTTGTATAACTTTGTAGTCAATTTTCCCGATTTCGATGACGTGACTAAGACGTTTCCGTATTTTTTAAGGTACTCGTCGACCGATTTTTGAACTCTGGGACCAAATGAACCTGTTGTTTCTTGTAGGCATACGAACACCAGGGGCAACAATTTTCCTGATAGGGTGACAGAGTACTGCGCAGTATAGGAATGGGTGACTTTATTCATATTCTGCCGCTTTACCAGCACTACTTTTGACCCTTTGGTCGCCGGAGTTCTGTCGAACGTCGACTGGTATTGGCATCCTGAAAAAAATAGAAAAGGAATAAATTGAAAATACTATATACGAAAGTCTACATTAATTTATTATGGAAAATGAGAACAAATTTTGAATACCTGTTTGGTCTGTATTAATGACGAAATCGGGACCAAAGTTTGGTATGACATCACGAGCCTGGATACGAAAATCTTCTGCAGCAGCCAGGATTTCATCCCGCGTTGCGGTTTCTCTTTCCGTTACAAACTTCGTGATTTTTCTTTGGCGAATTCGATGTCTCCGTTTAAATTTCACAACCCACCTATCGGAAGCTTTGAAATCGAAAATTTCAAATTGACTCGCAGCCGATAAAGCCCACTGCTGCAAGTTCCGGGTTGTAACTTGTTGGTTGTTCTGTCGCGCTTCCTCAAAGCGATTGTAAGTCCACGAATCGATGGTCGCGTATTTGTCTGTCATGGTTCCTCCGCTTTTTACATGTTTTTCCCATTTTGGCAATTCCTCCATGCGCTTTAAGCGGCTGCACCCGTTTTTTTGCAGAACTTTTAGGCTCCATGTCGGATGTGCTCGAACTATATTGATAACTTTCCTTTTATAATCCAGCGGAATATTGTCCGTGTACGATTTCGCCCTTTTCTCCTCTGGCTCATAATTTTCAGAAGAATCTTTGTTGTCAGATGCAGGTTCGTCAAAAGCGTATTCTTCGTCCAATTCATCAAGCATAATTAGTTCTTCATCCGTTACAAACTTTTTTTCGTGTAAAGTTTGTACTGTATAATGGAACAAGTCTTCTGCTAGTAACATTCCCTCTTCAGTAATTTCCTTCGATGGTGTTGGTGCCACAAGATTATTTTGTGTGAGAATTTGCTCGTAATATACGAGGGCATCCTTCAATTGTAATTTTGAAACTTCACTGCACAAAGAATATTCAATATCATCTTGTGCCGTCGAAGGCCCAGGCACCTCGTCGTCTCCCACGCCCGACATTTTGATCTTTTTTTATCGAATATTCTACAAAATCGTGCACCACGCCGAAAAACAGTACTTGCTGCTCCGAAAACTAACGGTCGAATGCTACTTCAAACAGGCATTCCTTGCGGAAGACGCCGTATCCCTTCCACCCGTTCTGGAATTCCCAGAAATCTTTTGTGCACAAGCAGGTGTGCCCGCTTCGCAGGTAGTTGATCAGGACAAAGGCAAACGATGTACGCAGAACTGTTATTCACAATATCGACGGTTGCCAAAGCAAGCGTTATATTCACATATTTCAACATTTATTCTTCTATTTATATTCCTATTAATCTACAAGGGAGTTTATGTAAATATTATTACTGGATATTTTTACGTCGCCTATTCGCAATTTCAAGCAAGAGATAATCAAAAATAAGACTTGCATTTATCATTGACAATTATAATTACATATATGTGAATTAGCATAGATTTTATGATTGTTATCCCGGGATTATTTATTTATTTTTTTATAAATAATCACCTATTGTTATATATAAATAATATATGATCATATATAAGAAAATATATAATTATGTATAACTATAATGAATTTTGTACATAAATAACTATATATGGATTTTGTCCATATATAAACATATATAGATATTGTAACGGGTGTTAATTCGTTACAAATAAATTTATAGGTTCGGGGACTCGAACAGGGAAGAAATTAATTGAAACTCAGGTGTTTTGGGTATTTTTAACAAAAATATGATTTATTCAATTTTTATGGCTCGATATAAAAAAAATAATAATAATAACGCTATGTATGAGTGTACTGTGTTGTTTGTGTTGTTTTATAGTGTGTTCGCAAGATTTTTCTCGGTCGGTCAACTACTCATTACTCGCATGGTATAATGAAGTCGGGCGGGATCATTTATCATGGATCGATATTGATTATACCCTCTTTTCTATTTCTGTGGCTTCTGTCGGCCTGAGTTTGCGACGTGCTTTCGCTACCGGCGCGATAGGTATCGGTGCTTAGCCTATGGCGACGCGGTACTTTCCGTTGTAACGTTCCCTTAGGGCGAGTCGAGTCGCGGCGCTCTCTCACTCGTGGCGCTAGGCCTCGCGATCTACGGGCCGTGGGCGCGCGCTCTCTCTCGTCACGCGCCACGATCTATCCCCCTACCCTAGCTCTGCCCTTCGCGCTGCGGTGATCGATGCTCTATCCCGATCAATTATCGCGCGTCGATAATTGATCGCCCGGTCCTTGATCTAGGCGTGCGATGTCGCCACCGACCGGTCTACGATAGTCTAATCGGGAGATGTGCCGCGAGCACTCGACCGACCCTTTTTTTTATAAGTTTCGGCGCTCTCGTAATTTTGGAATACCTCCTTGCCCTCTCTGCGATCCTGATCCATATAACACGATGATCACGGTGTGTGTGTGTGTGTGTGTGTGTGTGTGTGTGTGTGTGTGTGTGTGTGTGTGTGTGTGTGTCTGTGTTTAGGTGTGTGTGTGTGTTTCGTATCACTGTAGCGTACTCTTCCTTATCTCCTAATGTAATATTTCTTATTTTCTCCAAATTTAATATTTTTCCTAATATCTATTCGTAACGCTTGCTCGTGATGATACCTTCTCGCTTCTTATTTTCTCCTACTATACTTTTCCTACCTATTTAGCGCTAATTTGTTTGCTATCTTTAATTTATTAGCTCTCCTTCTAGCTCTTTTTATTTTTCTTTGATTTTCCAATATTTTCTCATAAAAATGAATTTATTTCAATTCTTCTTCGTTTTTTGTTCCTTAACGTTCCGTGTTCTAGACGTTTCCGATCCGCGAGGGATGTACTTGGTCCAGCAGTACTTGTTATCTTCCAAAAAATGAAGAGAGCTTTCTAATGCCGTTTAGGCGCGACTCCGTTTTTTCCTTGTGTCTCAACGTTCCGTGTTCCCAGCGTTTCCTTCCACTAGGGATGTACTTTGCCAAGCAGTACTTGTCGATCCACGAGGAATGAAAGAAGCGATCTTTCTAATGCTTTTTAGGCGCGACTCCTTGTTTCTCTTGTTTTTCAATGTTCCGTGTTCCCAGCGTTTCCTTCCACTAGGGATGTACTTTGCCAAGCAGTACTTGTCGATCCACGAGGGACTCAAAAAGAGTGCCATCCTCCCAAAATTCTCGTCCTTTTATACACGGATTTTACCGCTTTTCAAATCCCCTTCTTCTCCGTCTTTAATTCAATTAGTTGGTTTGTCCGGTTTCTGCCGGTTTTTCTTTCCCCTTAATTCGATTAGTGTAACGTCTGAATTTATTTGGGTAACCGTTAGTCTTTCTCTGTTCTTGTCCGCCATTAATTCAATTAGCGTTGGTTCGACCAACATGGCGGATCTCTCGCTTTTTCCTTTACCCCTTCCTTTCCCCGCAGTCGGTTGACTCCTAAATATACTTGGGGCGATAGTTTCTTAATTGGTTTATGAGACGGTCTTTTCCGTCTCAATATATTATATTAATTATATATAATAATATGTGATTATATACAACAAAAATTTATCGGGATATTTAAATGACGGAGGTATGCGAATTAAAAAAAAATAAAAAAAAAAAAATTTCGAAGTGAGACTCGAACCAGCGACCCCGCGATTACTAGACTCGAGCGCTACCGGGTACGCCACGAGCCCGGTTCGAATATCGTTGCATCTTTGTGGGATAAGAGTGCGCTCGAAAACTTCAAAGTCAATTTTCTCGAAAATTTCTGAATATGGCGTCGAACTGCTTTGGGATATTAATATTCGAGCTCTGAACTTCACGTACCATGAGTACGAAAAATTACAAAAATCCGACTGCCGTACTGTCCCCTTGTAAGTCTACATGAGTGTAGCTACTGAACCACGTAGGGGATTTTCGATAAGTTAATTTAAACAATATTTATTAACAAATAACTGTCTTAAAAAAAGATTGAACATTTTTAGTCAAATACTCGGCAATTACACAAAAATCAATATTTCTAAAATCCCCTACGTGGTTCACTAGCTACACTCATCTAGATTTAATTTAACAAAAAGTATTTTGTCCAGATTAAAATTGGCACAAGTTACACTGCGTGCCGCAGAGCACCTTAAGTTCAACATGCCTCGGAAGAATTTGCTGCAGTTTCGCCATTTTGTAATATTTTCCCATAACATTTTTTTGCAATATGCTTTAATATATGCTTAATAATTACCCCAAGTATTATTTGTCTAGAACGCTTCGTGGCAGGCCGTTACAGTGGTGTTACCCCTTAAGGAAAATAGTGTTTGCAAAAATTGCGGAAATTCATTATTTCTCAGAATTATGAGGGATAAAAAATGTAATAATTTTTTTTTACGAAAATCTCATTTTTTTCATCTATAACTTTTCTCCGAATATCTCCGCAGCCTCAGGTCATAGGAAAAAGAGAAATTTCCGGAGAAATAAATGAGAAATCATGAATTTTCAGTAAAAAAAATGTGTTTTTGGGAAATAGACCAGTACTTGAATATGTTGTAAATCATTTTTTCTCCGAAAATCTCAAATATGACTAAAATATGAGAAATTATGAAAAAATTTGGAGAAAAATTTGCCCTAGGGGCCCCTGCGGACCGAAGCCAGGAACGCTACCAACGGGACCATCTCATCGCTGGTAGAATATGTGCACTTTCTGGTACTTACGATTCGCGGCCGGATGGATGATTGGCTTGTTTTTGGGGATAATGCTTTATCGCTTGATGAAAGTATGAGAATTAATACAATAATACGAATATAAATATATTTTCGCTTACTTTTATGAATTATAATTTATTTACCATAAGGACGGGTGTGAGTAATGCGTAAACAATTTTTTACAAGATAAATAAGTTGTAATTTAGATTTATTCTTATATTTAAATTAAGGGGTTACCCCCACTTGCGATTTTGAAAAAATCGATTTTTTTATTGCATTTTTTTAAAGTGCAATTTGACGTGCATTTTTTTTATGCCCGGAATAGATGACTCTATGTAAGTTTACAAAAAAAAATATTTTCTTCGTGTAAACTGAAATTGAAACTTTAAACGCGTTTTTCTCAAAATGGCATTTCTGAAGTCGGTGACCAAGATTACTCGAACACTAATGAACCGATCTTCTTGAAATTTTGCAGGCTTATTTAATACATAAAAATGTAGTCTTTGATCGTTCGATTTTTTTTTCGAAAAAATGGCCGTTTTATAGCCAAAAAACGGCCGTTTTTTTCTTTAAAATCAAACCATTAACTTTAACTGTCCGCCATTTTGTGAAAAATGAATATTTTTTAAAATCCTTCGATTAAAGACTAGTTTATACTTATATTTGACTAAATCTATCCGCATTTTTTTTCAGATGATCCACTTCGCCGCAATGTTGGTCACCGCAAACCGTGTATATAAAAACATTATTTCATTGACGGCCATTTGCCACTAAACAATGTAATATTTTTCAATAAAAAAATTACTGAAAGTTCTTCAAGATGTGTTCTTTAAGATGGTATATTGATCGATTGAAAAAGTTTTGTAGTTTTCTTTAAAAAAAATTCATGAAAAAGGCCTTTTTTGCGCTACAAGTGGGGGTAACGCCTTAACGTAAAAACTAAAAAAATAAGTGATCAGAGTGCGCGATACAAATTTTTGTATACATTAATAACGCAGAGAATCAAGAGCTATATAAGCATTGAAATCATCTAAAAGCCTCGCGCGTGACGTCACCCGACGACACGAGTCGTGCTCAGATTGCTTTTTCCCTCGAAGCCTTCGTTTCGGCTTGGCCGCACATGAACGTGCTCAGCGTCCATGTGTTGGTGTAGCTGCCGAAGGCGCGGTCGGCAAACTTTGAGCCCACTCGGCTCTTGCCGAAGATGTCCGAGCGTCGCTCGATCACGGACACGCGCTACTATGATTGCGTGATGGGCGCGTAAGAGACTAGAGAGGGGGTAACGTTTACGCGCGATCTGGCTGCACTGGTCCTCGTGCCAAAACCGTATCAGTACATTTCCCAGAAAACACTTCCCCGAATGACATTTCCCCGAATGACACTGCCCTGAATCGAGATTTCCTCGAATGACACTTCCCCGAAAAACAGTTTGTTTGGGTCTGTTTGGGTTCCACGCACCCCACTATTCCAAGCACATCCCAGGTGCCCTGCGCCCACACCAGTGTTCCACGCAATCCCCTATTCCACACGCACATTCGAGGTGCCGTGCGCCCACACCAGTGTTCCACGCACCCCACTATTCCACACGCACATTCGAGGTGCCCTGCGCCCACAACAGTGTTTCACGCACCCCAATATTCCACACGCACATTCCAAGTGCTCTGAGCCCACACCAGTGTTCCACGGACCCCACTGTTCCCCACGCATATGCGAGGTGCCCTGCGCTCACACCCATTTACCCATTTTGACCCAATTTGACTTTGACTTTAAATAAATAACTTTTTCACTCATTTTCGGGGAAATGTCATTCGGGGAAAAGTATGGATCCCCTTCTCACATACGTCTTTATGTGTAGGAGAACTCGCCAGTATTTCAAAAACAAATATTGGACATCAATGCATCGGCAAGGGAATACTTAAAAAAAAAATCATTCTGTACTTCTAAAGCTTCTGGCTACTTCTTCCATGTGTCTCCATGTGTACTGAAATTCTCTAGTACGCTAAATAAATCATTAGACAACAATCAGTCAACAATGGATGAGCGGTCAGATTGCTGTACCCGTGAAAACATTTCCAACGCTGACAATATGGCCGACCTATGGTGCAGTACTGGGTAACCAACCGTTGTCACCCGATATTGGTTCCAGACTCGGGCCAATCTATTCACCAATGTTCAATATATACTTGGCCCAAGCGTTGACATGTGACACAGGAAGAATTTTCGGCCAATGCTGGTTTCAGAATGGTAAACGACCGTCGGCGATGGACGGCTGCACCAATCTTAGGCCGATCTTACACGCCGGTTCTTGACGCATGCTGAGATTAAGCATCGGCACGGTTTTAGAAAGGCAAACGATCGTTGGTGTCGACGTGTGGTATTTGTTAGGAGCATATATATAGTACTCAATGCGAGCATTGGCATGCGGCGAATAGCCCACTCTGTGCTAGTGTCGTTTTTCGATGATAAATGTGAACCATCCCGAAACTTTTCGGTGCACATATTGTTTGTCGCGATAACGGCTGTCTAGAAAACAGTGTTCTGGGTAGTCTAAATGTGCTGAGAACATTAAAAGTGAATATTGATTGATATGTCTAAACCGTACGACAGGGTGAAAAAACTTCGAACATTAAATAAGTTAACCAAATACGAAAATGCAGAACAAGCGATGCTGGACAACTTAAAAAAAAACGAATAACCGGAAAAGTGCTCGGACGCTCTGAATGATAAAACAGTCGACGGAGTATCCACTGAACAAATTGATGAGCTACTTGATGGAGAGTTGGATGAACAACTTAACGAATCATTCGACGATCAAATCGCCGAAATATTAACTGATGTAAGCGATGAACAACACGATGATCTGTCAGAAGACGCCGAATGCGTGGAGTCTACCGAACCACCTTTGACGATGAAAGAAAAGCTTGTTGCATTTGCACTTAAACATGCAAAAACGCTGCAACATACGGTTCTCACAGATCTTTTGAAACTCCTCCGTTCCGAAGGATACGTACATTTTCCGAAAACAGCGCACACTCTTTTATGCACTCAAAAGTTCGGAAATGTGCGACCAATGCTGACAAAAAAAGAAACACTAGGGAGATATGCCTAGATTGGCATAGAAAATCAATTGAAAAAGAGAATCTCCCCAGATGTATCCACTAATACGAAAATCGAAGCATTCATAAATGTTGATGGTGTCCAGGTGTACCGCAGCTCCAACAAACAGTTCTGGCCCATCCTTATGAAGCTTCACAGCAGTGATTATGTATGCAATCCATTTGTAATTGCAATTTATTTGGGTTATTCAAAACCACACACAGTGTGTGAATTCTTGAAAGATTTTATTTCAGAAGCGAAAACACTAATTACAAATGGTGTAGTTATTTCTGAACAAAAATATATTTTTCGAATTAGTGCACTAATATATGATTCACCAGCTCGATCATACCTCAAGTGTGTTGAAAGTCAAGGAGGTTTCAATGCATGCGAACGTTGTACTATTGAGGGTATCACCATTAACGGAAAGCGAGTATATTCAGAACTTGATTGTCCAAAGAGAACGAAGAGGTCATTTAACCTGAAAAAAGACAGAAATCATCATTCGCCTGGACAACACACACCACTTCTTGAATTGCCCAAATTTGATATAATCAAGTCTGTACCACTCGATTCAATGCATCTTTTATTTTTGGGAGTAATGAAATGGCTTCTCGAGAAGTGGATGGCATGTCGAATCCTCTGTCATCCGAAACATGCTGTGACAGCCGCAGACTATGCTACTAATTTGTTGCAAAAGTTTTTCAAGCTTGCGCCTTCGCTATATGGATCTGATTCGCAGATTATGAATATTCATAATCTTATTCATGTAGCGGATGACGTGAAGCATTTCCAATTGCCATTAACAGAAATTTCAATATTCTGGGCAGAAAATTACCTTGGAAAGTTGAAACATCTTGTGCGCACTCCAAAAAATCCATTGGCACAAGTCGTTAATAGACTGTCAGAACAAGATTCGCGCCCTGAAGAAAAAGTGCAAAAACGAAATGTTATTCAAAACATGGTGATAAAAAATAACAATATCACAGAAGTACACGTTAAGGGTATGATCATTTCATATATGCCGCCGAATAATATCGTTCAATTAAAAAATGGGAATAGCATGTTTGTGAGCAATATATCGACAACAAATCTAAAGAAAAATCGAAGAAATTCTCGTGCAGAAGAACTTTTTCTGACTGGATCGTTAGTGAAAAGTGTTAAAGATATTTTTTCAGAACCTGACCTGTCAAATAAGTTCGGCTTTTTTCGAATTCTAGAAATTTCTCATGAAATAGTCACCTTACCTTTCGAATCAGTTTAATTGAAATGTATACTCCTCAATGTGAAAAGTAAATGTCATGCCATGAAATTACTGCACGTGCACAGTGGAAACATTTAATCTTGTCGCTACAAAAAAAAAGAATAAGTAACCATTTCAATTATATTGTTTTGAGTGTGTTTTTCTAAATGACTTCTTATCTTAATTGTAAATATTAAACTTTTAAATATAGTTTTTGACGTTAACACTACGATTGGCATTTGACCGGCACTGCGTATTTATCAATGTGCGCCCAATCTCACGAATTTGATGCGCGAGCGTTACTCTAACCTAAAACGCAGTGCAGGCGCAGCAAGCATTGACCGGTATACCGACATCGCGTTCGTTCGTCGCTCGTCATTCATTTCTTTGGGCTGATTATTCGGTACAATAAAGTAAGTTTTTACTATTTTATTATATATTTGATATAAGTTCTTGAAAGAAATATCATAATTACCGTTGATAATCGACGAAGAACGTACCGTATCATCGGAGATCGTAGAAAATAACCTCAAATTTACTTTCAGCATGGAAATCCGTCGCGAATCGACGAGATTTTTTATCGTCGAGTTTAACGAAACCATCATCGACGTTCCGGTAATCGAATTAGTACCGAAATCTTGGCTTATTCTGGATTAGGAAAATCAAGAGTGCTGGTACACCAGCACTCTTGAATACACATTGGGAACAAAAAAATTCGAAAGTGTGTGGAGCAAGAAAAATCACCGGCATAGAATTGGAAAAAATATCCGTTCAAGAATATAATCAACGAAGCTCATAAGTATTCGTTGAGACCCACCTTTACTATATTATTTTCTTTCCATTGAATGCATACCTTGCTTTATTTTAAATATCAAACGTCTAAGAATTTACGTTCAAACCACTTTTCTCGCACTCACGCAACGAACAAAGCGCCTTATTTAAAAAATGTGCTTGATGCTGAATCTTTCATTTTTATTAAAAAAAAGCAAGGAGATATTGATCAAGGGACACGGCGACTAAAGCGAGCTCTCAATTCGCTCGAAGCTGCTGCGAGTACCGATACTGATAGCGAATCGGGTGGACTTCGAATACAAATGCTGTCCGTCGCGGATTTGACAACATTGCTATCCGACAATAATGTTTTTCCACGAATTGGAGATATCACGCTTGGAGCAAAAATATTTTTGGTATTTACACTTCCATTGGGATATTGTAAACATGTGAAGTGTGTTTTGTCCAATTATACTGACTTAACATCTATTTTTCCAGATGGAAATTTATCAACCATGACCATTCTGGCAGAAAATGGTGATGATCGCGAACCCGCTTCGCAGCTGATTTATGATACAGGTATGATCCTTACTATTATTTGCCCGGTGAAATTTTCTTTATATTTACTCATATTTGGCTTGTACAATTCCAATTATATTAACAATTATTTTTCAAGTCAATTTCAATTATATTTACAATTATTTCCTCTTTTCTCCAATGTCATCACTGTATACAATATTTGTTTTCTATTTCACAGGTTCATGGAGGGATTACTTGGATGCTAAACTACTTGACATGGAAAAATGATTATCATTAAAACTGGATGCCCAAAAAAAGTCCATTTTATATTACTTTAACAAAAAAACGAGCTGAAAAATATGCTCGCGTTCATCCAAACAACGCAACCACAAATCGCTGATGAATCTGCAGATTCGGGCAGAACGGAACTCAACACGATCTTGCCAGTGAAAACTCTTGACGAGTTCTTACAATTCGATCGCATCATATCGGACTATGACGGAAAGCGCAATGGCCTGGTACGTTTATATTTTCTGCAAATAATAATGTCTTATTGAATTCTCATAATTCATATTAATACTTTATTTCATATTCTAGAAACGATTGATCACTTCATAGATTGGCGGTAGTGGCGATTTGAAAGCGGCGTTGCACCGTACAATGCCGGCTTTAATTTCCAAAAATGTGCAGATACTTTACAGCGGATGTGGATGGAAAACGAAAAATCAGCCGGGAAAACTGTCGTTCGCAGCAACGGCTACATTCACGTGCATTCGCGGTACGAATCATATTATTCTATGTGACGTAACATGAGTTTGACGATGTTTTGCAATGCATGGGGATTTAGTTTTAACCCTTCGTTTACATACTGGTCCAAGTTGGTTTTTATTGAAAAAAATCAGGAGTACACGTTAAACATTCCTTAATATGTATGCATCATAAAGATTCGGAATATAAGTTTCATTCTTTAAACAAATTATATACATTGTGACGTGATTTTTTTTGTCACGTCACAGAAAGGCTACCGATTGTCAAGATATGCTCTCGATGCCCGGGTTGCGACCCATCCATTTGTGTTAAGGGTCTTTTCTCCAGAATGTTTGTCTTGTTATATTTGAAGTTCTGGGTTGTGCTGTCGTTTAGGTTAGGTTGGCGTGATGAACTCGGTCGAGCGGCGTGTGGCTCAAAGTAATGAGGCTTCTCGGGGAATCGGTGCACGCCCGGCTGAGACGTCAACGCCCCACTGTAGTGGTGCATCGTGCTGGAGAGCGGGCTGTTTGGGTTACGGGCAGGGGCAAGAGGTCTCCGCGCCGCGCTTCTGGAGAGAAGCTTTGCCCGCTTTCGCACGGTGACCCGGGGATGCGATCTCCGAGAGCCTCCATGTAACTGATGAGAAAAGGTCTCGATTTGTTACCGTTCCGTTTGCGGGGTAACTCGGGCAGAAAATATAGATTCCGACAGTAATATTCTATCAGAATAGCAGCTCCCGAAATAATGTTTCAGCTCTCGATATTATACGAGATAAAGTTGTCGCTTGAACCGGCGATTTCTCATGGTCCGATGCCGCGAGCGTGTTGACATTTTTTCTGTCAACGCCCTCTATCTCGCTCTCGCATAATCCCTCGCACGCCGGCCTTAGTCGCGCGAGGTACAGAGTTGCTAACGAATCTTTGCGTGAGACGGCTGTCTGCCAAATCGCGATCGCTCCCGATTTTTCGGATGTCGCGACAGTTGT
This sequence comes from Ophion slaviceki, assembly GCA_944452715.1. Lineage (NCBI taxonomy): Eukaryota > Metazoa > Arthropoda > Insecta > Hymenoptera > Ichneumonidae > Ophion > Ophion slaviceki. Next base: position 4,560,962 of record OX101784.1, on the reverse strand, counting down.
CGATCGGACGTCGAGCGACGAGCTTCGCGATAGACAGACGTGTCGTGTCTTTCTCGCGCCCGTGACGTCGAGCTGTCGTTCTCGCGTTAGAGGCAGGTGTGACGTTTTCACGTGCATTTCGCGTTCGCGTTGAGTTTCGTTTACGTAAAAAGTTCTCGGGTGGTTAACCCACCAGCTCCCGCACCATAAAATAAAACCTTGTTTTATTTTATCGTGATGTTACCGGTGTCGCGTAGTGACAGATACCGTTGACAGTCAAGCTACTCCCCAGTGAATCCCGACCCCTCTACCACAACCCACAGCCTGAGCGGCCGTGTTCTACCGCAACCGTCCTCCCGTGCAAGTGCATCCAGTTCAGTCCGGTTATGATTCCGGCGATACAAAAATCAGGGAGGTCTCCAGACTCCCAGGACATATCGGTTATGATTCCGGTGAAACAAAAATCACGGAGTCCTCCAGCTCCGATGGTGGGTCGGGGCGGATCCCCCCGACCCCAGGGCATGCCGGTTGAGAAATCCGGTGAAACAAAAATCTCTGGCGCCCCGGGTATTGCGGATGCACGCGCACCTTAGCTCTCGTGTTTAAGTTCTCGTTTCCGTGGTAAGAAAAAATATCCCCGTCACAATATATATAATTATATAATTAAGTATTATTTCTCGTACAGATGTTCTTCAGAATAGGTTCAGTAACGAGAAACCGAACTCTCATCAGTCCATCATCACCCATTTAAGTCGCTGGTTAGCTGGGGCTAGAGATCGCGAGCGTGGCCATGCTTTCCGCATGTCCGGCGTCACTAACAACATCGACGAAGAAAACAACAATGTCGACCCAACCGAACGTGATCCTATATGATAATATCGCACAATACAAATAAATCTTTATTGTAATCTAACAGAAAACGTGATTATACTATTATTATTCTATGCTGTGAGGTATTGTGATACTCATTCTAAAAAAGTTAATATTATATATATATAAATTTGTGATACATATATAAATAAAAGTATTAATATATATACAATAGTTATTTTCTTAATTTTTGCAACACCATTGGATTTCATTTCAGCGAGCGGGTGGGCCAGTATTACCACCAACACTGAACCAGTGCTGGTTGACAAATAGCCGAACATCGTTGGAAAACGTGTAGTGGTAACGTTGCCGACTATGCGCCAGTACAGGTTCAATTGTCATACCGAAAATTGGCCAAGCATCGGGCCGGTATCACGACCAACACTGACCCAATACTATTTCTCAGCCTCAGCCAATCGTGGGACCGTGGTTATCACTCCAACGTTGGTTCAACGATCGGCCGAGTTGTAACGCCAACGGTCGGACAACCGTCAGATAGGGTTAGTGCAGCACTGCGCCACGCTTGGGCCATTTGGATGATTTTTCGCGGGTACCATCGTGTGATACCCTTCCGATCAAAATAATTATTTCGTGCGTCCGAATGTTTTGGCTCCTTCTGACATATTTTCTTTCATGTACTCGAAGTTTGTAGTAGTTGAAATAAAAATATTAGCGTCAATAAATCAGCAGAGAGGGAGATGGAACAAGAATCGAATGTTGTATGGTACAGGCTTAATAAAAAAATCGATTTACCGTGTCTGAAGCTTCTAGAGACTTTACACATATGTTTTTATATGCACAAGACCATCCTCGTACTGTTAAAAAAATATTAGACAACAACAAGTCATCAAGGGATGACAGGTGACACAGCTTGATTGGTCTACCGTACAATATCCATGAAAAAAATTATTTCGCGCCTCTCAAACTTATGGCTATTTCTCAGCCATCTTTCTGCGTGTATTATGACTGGCCAGTACTGTAAAAACGTGCTAGACAACGAGAAGTGATCAAGGAAAGGAAGGTACCACTGCTCGATTGTTGTGTGGTGGAGCTTGAATGAAAAAAAATTGTTCCGTGTGTCTGAAGCTTTTGGCTACTTCTTATAAACGTCTTTATGTATAGGAGAACTCGCCAATATTTCATAAACAAATATTCGACAACAATGAAGTGGCGAGGGATGGGAAATCACACTGCCCGACTGTTTTATAGAACACTTAAAAAAAATGATTCGCGATTTATGAAGCTTCTAGCTGCTTCTTCCATGTTTTTATATGTACTGAAACTCTCTAGTATGGTAAATAAATCATTAGACGCAAACCAGTCATCAAGGGATGAGAGGTCAGGCTCCTGTAACGTCGTATGGCACACTTCTGATAAAAAATCTTATTTCGTGTGTTCGAAGTTTCTGCTCCGTCTGACATTATTTCTTTTGTGTACTCAGAGTCGCTAGTAGTTGAAAAAAATTAGTTTTAATAAATGGGCAGAGACGGAGATAGATAAAAAATTACATGTTGTATTGTACAGTTCGCAGCAAAAAATTACCTGTGCCTTAATATTCTGCCCACTTTTAGGTTTATTTGTATGCGTACTACAACTCTCTAGGAATTCAGAAAAAAATCTGGGCAACAATAAATTGTCCAGGCATGAGAGGTGAGACTTGTCGATTTTCGCATGGCACAGGTTTAATTAAAAAAAAATGATTTCCCGTGTGTGGAGCTCCTAGTTACTTCTCACATATATACACGAGATCTTTGTGGTACCGCACAAAAAATATTAGACAACAATAGGTCATCAAGGGATGACAGGTGACACTGCTCGATTGTGCTACCGTACAACTTAAAGCGGTCCTCTAGTTTCTCGGGTCGAAAAAATCGATTTTTTTTTCATAAATCACATTTACAACATGTGTAGAAAATGTGTGCCAAAGGATTTTTCGATATTCGAAGTGGTTCACAAGTTACGGCCCTGGAACGGAGCAGGTATACGGAGCAGGTATACTTTCAAACTCGTTTTTCTCGAAACGCCATTTTTCGAAATGGTGATCACGATATTTCAGAAACTACTGCACCGATCTTGTTCAAATTTATACAGCATCTTTAATATGTTATAAGCCAGCGATTAAACTGGGATTATCATGATTGCTTCGATAGTTTTTTTTGTACGAGCGAAATACTTAAGAAAAAATGAGTAAAAAATAGAATGTAATTTTCAAAAGTGTATAAAAAGGCAATTTTTGTAATTTAGAATTCACTCTAGTTCAATCGCTAGTCTTAAATATGAAGATTAAAATGCCGTTTGGTTTTTTGATTTCAGATAAGCAGAACAGCCGCAATCTTGGTCACCGTCAAGCACCTCTTTTACTTGATGTTTTCCTGTCGGCCTCTATAACTGTTATTCTATTATATATTTTGACTTCAAAAAATTTGTAAAGCTTATTTAAATGTTAATAAAGATTATGCAAAAACAATGAGATTGATTATTTCGATGCTTTGCCCGTAAAAAATTATTGAAAAAGCCGTAAAAAACTGCCGAGAAACTAGAGGACCGCGTTAAAAAAAAATATATTTCGCGCGTCTCAAGCTTATGGCTACTTCTGTCATCTTTCTGTATATACTGTAACTTTCTAGCACTGTACAGAAGTGCTAGATAACGAGAAGTCGTTAAGGGACGAAAAGTGCCCCTGCTCGATGGTTGTGTGGTGGGGCTTGATTAAAACATTTTTTTCGTATGTCTGAAGCTTTTGGCTACTTATCAAATACATCTTCATGTGTAGGAGAACTCGCCAGTATTTCAAAAACAATTTAATTTTAGATTAGCCAGTATTTCAAGGGGAGAGTAGGGGTTTGCACTTTTGCAAAAACGATTTTTTGTCTTTTCTTATAGTTAAACATTTCAAGAATATAATTCAAAAATTTCAGGTCAATGAGAGCAAAACTCTCGAAGTTATTGACTATTTAGTCCCGCTCCTCTGACACTGTAGCTCCGACTTCTCTAACCTTCAAACGCGTTTTTCTCGAAACCACTTTTTCAAAGTCCGTGTTCACTGCCATTTGAAAACTACATGACCGATTTATCGGTCATGTACCGGTAGAACAATCGAGCAGTGTCAGCGGTCATCCCTTGATGACCTATTGTTATCTCATATTTTTTAACGATACCACAAAGTTTCCGTACATATAAAAACATATGAGAGGAGTAACTAGCAGCTTCAGACACGGGGAACATTTTTTTTTATTAAACCTGTACCATGCAACAATTGAGAAGTCTCACCTCTCATGCCTCCACAATTTATTGGTGTCCAGAATTTGTTCTGAATTCCTGGAGAGTTCTAGTACGCATACAAAAGTATGTAAACAGTCGGCAGCATGTTCAGGCACATGCATTTTTTTTGCTACGAGGGGTACAATACAACATTTGATTTTTGATCTATCTCCTTCTCTGCCGATTTATTGAGACTAATATTCTTTTTCAACTACTAGCGACTTTTAGTACACAAAAGAACTAATGTCAGACGGAGCCAGAAACTTCGGACGCACGAAATAATATTTTTAATCGAAAGCGCACCATGCGACGTTACAGCAGCCTGACCTCTTATCCATTGATGACTGGTCTTGTTCTAATGATTTATTTTTCATACTGGGGAGTTTCAGTATACATAAAGACGCATGAAAAAAGTAGCCAGGAGCTTCAGAAATCGAGAATGTTTTTTTTTCTGGAAAGTGTTCCATAGAACAGTCGAGCAGTGTGATTTCTCATCCCTTGCCGATTCATTGTTGTCCAATATTTGTTTGTGAAATACTGGCGAGTTCTTCTACACATAAAGACGTATGTGAGAAGTAGCCAAAACGATCAGACACACGAAAATGTCTTATTTTTTCAAGCCCCACCACACAACGATCGAGCAGGAGTTTCTTTTCTTCCTTGATGACTTCTCGTTGTCTGGCACTTCTTTACAGTACTAAAGAGTTACAGTACACACAGAAACATGGCTGAGAAGTAGCCATAAGCTTGAGAGGAGCGAAAGAATTTTTTTCATTGAAGTTGTACGGTAGAACAATCGAGCAGTGTCACCCGTCACCCCTTGATGCCTTATTGTTGTCTAATATTACTTTACGTGGAAGCTCTCGTACATATAAAAGCAAATGTAAGAAGTAATTAGAAGCTTCAGACAACGGAAATCGTTTTTTTTTTTTATTAAACCAGTACCTGATAACATTCGATTCTTGTTCTATCTCCCTCTCCCTCGTGACTTATAGAGACCAATATTTTTTTTTCAGTCACGAGAAAATTTTCGAATTGGAAATAAAAGATTTTAGAAGGAGCCAAAAACTTCGGACTCACGAAATAATGTTTTTGATCGGAAGTGTATCACACGACGAAGTCTGACCTCTCATTCATTGACGACTGGTTCTTTTCTAATGATTTATTTAGCATATTAGAGAGTCTCAGTACACATAAACACAGATGTAAGAAGTAGCCAGACGCTTCAGCAATCGAGAATGATTCTTTTCTGGAACGTGCTTAGAACAGTCGAGCAGTGTGATTTCTCATCCCTTGCCGAT
>OX101784.1:4448626-4555351 GCA_944452715.1 Ophion slaviceki | reverse complement strand
GCTTAGCGTTCGGAAAGCGGTCACCAGCACCAGACTCTTGGGCGCTGAGAGTATTTATGTATATACGCGTGGTAAACAGCACTTGAACTATTTTATAGACTCGAGCCCGCGAGAGTCGACTAAACGTTTATACGACACTTCGGTCAAAACCCGAAGATGTATAATATTCAAAGCTCTATGATATCGGTACTGCACTTCGAATTCTGTCAGAACAAGATTAAGAAGCGAAGACGATTTTGCAAGACTGAGATCTGCACGCGATGGCAATTGTTGGGAGACTTGATCTGAACGCGATGGAAACTGTTGGAAGACTTGATCTGAGCGCGATGGAAACTGTTGGAAGACTTGATCTGAGCGCGATGGAAACTGTTGGAAGACTTGATCTGAGCGCGATGGAAACTGTTGGAAGACTTGATCTGAACGCGATGAAAACTGTTGGGAGACTTGATCTGAACGCGATGGAAACTGTTGGAAGACTTGATCTGAACGCGATGAAAACTGTTGGGAGACTGACTTCAGGAAGGAAGTCTTTCTTGACGAAAAAATTAAGTGGGGATGAATTGTGGGAGAAAGAACTTTAAGGTTTAGCGTGATTGGTCGCGATATTCATGATTCGCAGAATCGATCTCGATCATTCCTTATATAGAATCGCACGTGTCGAAGGCAGGGGACCTTTGCCCTGTGTTTCGGAGAAAGAGCGCATGGGATATAGAGTTCGATATCTGAGACCTAAGCATTCGCATGGTTTGTGTTATGTTAAACTATGGCTATGGTGACTTCTCATATCAAAAGATTATATTGGGTGCGCGAAGAGATCGAGCGTTGTTGAGTTCTCGTTTCCTGCCGGCATCATGTTAAATAATTATCGGCCGGGACTTATTTAGGCTGGATGCAAAGTCTTCTCGTATCGTTCGAGTGGTGCCTCGTATTTCCTTCTGGGAGTTCGATATTTACGCCTTGAAGAAATGCGAGGTTATAACACGAGGCGAACCGACTGAATAAAATAAATGAAAAATATGCTCGCGGAACTTACGCAAGTTCCGTTTAATGTTGTTACGCGTCTTATTCTTAGATTTATACATTTAATACGCTTATGACGGCAAATGAGGATATTGGGAATAACCGAGAGAAGGCACATTCGCTAGGATGTAACACCGCTCCTGGTACAAAGAGACAGTCGACTCTGAGGTCTGCGGCTAACGAGGAGCCAAATGCATTTACGTTAAAGTCCTTGAAATTTCGGCGAGTAATGGTGCGTTCGAACGCCTCGGAGTCATCACATTTGTAAATCAACTCAAGTCGATCATGACCCGCAATAAACGAGACCCGCAATAACTAGACGTTATCTTTACCAATTTGAGTCTTCTCAATTCTCTCCAAAGTGCTGTAGGATCAGTAATGTTATATAATCTCTCCCGATGGTAGTTATTTTTAGCTTGGCGGATATCATGTGTCAGCGCATCACGACATGCTCTGTACTCGGCATAGCCCAATAGATTATTAGTTCTCCTAGCTGCTCTGTATAGACGATCCCGACATTTTATGCGTGCCTTTAATTCGTCAGTTAACCACGGTATAGGAGGGCGAGATGCTGGAAATAATTTCCAAGGAGCGTGAGAGTCCATAGAGATTTTAAAGGCCTCAGACAAATTTTTAACATGGGAGTCGATTCCAGTAGAATCAATTCCAGTTTCTTCAAGAACGGGAAGCTGACCACTAGCTCTCAGCTGAGCGAGAAGAGATTCTGAGTAGGCTATACTGTTGAAGGTAGCAAGACTTCTACGTCGAAAAAATTCGACGATAGACTTACGTGTACCAAAGGTGTAGGAAATCCCTAGGAGGTCATGGCCATTTATAAACGGTGCAGGCGACTTGAACTGCTTCATGATCTTGAGTGGATCATCAACAATTATGACATCAAGCCAAGAATGACTGGTGTCAGTATGGAAAGTAGCACCGTAATCGACCACACACAATGCCAGTTCGAACACAAAGTCCCTTAGATAACCGGATTCGAAGTATTCGATCAGGAGATTGCAATTAAGGTCGCCTGAAATGATAATATTACGATAAGCATGGGAAAAACTCAAGTACGTTTCTAAAAAGTCATGCAGTAATAAGCCACGCGGTCTCCTGTAAATGGAAGTGAATAATAGCGAGTCCTTGTTGTCGCGAAAAATATCAAGTAAGAGGTATTCAGGTGAGTTGGAGAAAAAACTCGGAGATTTAGCGAGAACTTTGGCCTTTAAAGATTTATTTACATAAACCGCAACGCCTCCTCCTTCCTTGCCCTCTCTATCATTGCGTAACACAAAGAAACCATCAATTTCGATAAGCGAGTCAGCTATGTGGGAATGCAGTCAAGTTTCTGATATGAGGGAGAGGGAGAGGGAGAGGGAGAGGGAGAGGGAGAGGGAGAGGGAGAGGGAGAGGGAGAGGGAGAGGGAGAGGGAGAGGGAGAGGGAGAGGGAGAGGGAGAGGGAGAGGGAGAGGGAGAGGGAGAGGGAGAGGGAGAGGGAGAGGGAGAGGGAGAGGGAGAGGAGAGAGAGAGAGAGAGAGAGAGAGAGAGAGAGAGAGAGAGAGAGAGAGAGAGAGAGAGAGAGAGAGAGAGAGAGACAATGTACTTCCCTCGCGATAATAAACCTTTTGAAATGTTGTAATTTTCCCCACGTTGTAATTTTCTACGTCACCCACCAACGCATGTACCACGCCGTATGCTGTTGAATAAAAACATTTAGGTCTTGTCGAAAATAATTTCTTTTTTGTTCAACCATCCCCCTAACCCATCCTCGGTATGAGACCATCCCTGCCGTGCGCAGCACCCAGAAACCTATTTCACCCACCATGTCTGCGAAAGCGAATCACCTGACGATCAACGCTGCGACCACAGTCGGTGTACTAGTAACCTCACATACCTACCCCTCCGCCACACCCCCTGCACATACCGCCTCTAGCCGCCGCTACCCCCACCACCGATCCCCCAAAACTGTACCCCCACCACCAATTCCCCATACGGCCCCGCCGAGACGGTCTGCCTCGCCAGACATCACGTATACACCGCACCCAGGATGACATCATCAGTCGTCTCCCCGTAAGCTACCTTTACTACTGTGAGAAGTAGCCAAAAGCTTCAGACACACGATTTTTTTTTCTCGTTTAAGCCCCACCTCACAACAATCAAGCAGCGGTACCTATCCTCTCTTGATGGCTTTTTGTTGTCTAGCACTTCTTTACAGTTATAGTACACACAAAAAGATGATAGAGAAGTAGCCACAAGCTTGAGAGGCGCGAAATAATTTTTTATATCAACGTTGAACGATACAACAATCGAGCAGTGTCACCTGTGATCCCTTGACGACCTATTGTTCTCCAATATTTTTTTTACGGTACCGCAAAGTTCTCGTACATATAAAAACATATGTGAGACGTAACTAGAAGCTTCAGACACGGGAAATCATTTTTTTTTTATTAAGCCTCTACCATGCAACATTCGAGAAGTCTCGCCTCTCATGCCTGGGCAATTTACTGTTGTCCAGTATTTTTTCTCAATTTCCGGAGAGTTCCAGTATGTATACAAACAGATGTATAAAGTCGGCAAAATATTCAGGAAGACGCAATTTTTTTTTGCTACGAGGTGTACAATACAACATTTGATTTCCGATCTATCTCCTTCTTTGCCGATTAATTGAGACGAATATTTTTTCCAACTACTAGCGACTAGTACACGAAGTAACTTCCCAAGTAGAAATTGACTATCGGGCCAGCGCTGGCTGAGTACCGAACTTGCTTGGCCGACGCTCGGCAAAAATGCTTGGCCCAGGCCTGGAAATGTGACGCCTGGCTGACACTCGGGAGCCAAGTATCGGCTACGATGCCTGGACCGCGACTGGGCCCATGTCGAAATTGACCATCGACCCAGCGCTGGCTCAGTACCGAACTTGCTTGGCCGACGCTCGGCAAAAATGCTTGGCCCAGGCCTGGCTGACACTCGGCAGCCAAGTGTTGGCTACGATGCCTGGACCGCGACTGGGCCCATGTCGCAATTGACCGTCGACCCAGCGCTGGCTGAGTACCGAACTTGCTTGGCCGACGCTCGGCAAAAATGCTTGGCCCAGGCCTGGAATCGTGACGCCTGGCTGACACTCGGCAGCCAAGTGTCGGCTACGATGCCTGGACCGCGACTGGGCCCATGTCGAAATTGACCATCGACCCAGCGCTGGCTGAGTACCGAACTTGCTTGGCAAACACTCGGTAAAAATGCTTGGCCTAGGCATAGAAATGCGACGCCTGGCTCACACTCGGCAGCTCAGCGTTGGCTAGGATGCCTGGACCATAACTGGGCCCATATATGTAAAAATGTTTACATTAGGCATGCCATGAAAGTGTCTTCGATTATATTAGGGTTCGGCGGAGCACTGGGATAGAGCTAGCATGCTATTTGAGACACGGTATATAACCTTCCGGCATTACCGAATAACAGCCCATACATGATAGAATGGCGGCATTCAAAATGGAAGCATCTATGTAAAATTCTTCCGTCGACATTCTATTCAGTTTAGACTTATACATTGGGCCAATCTTAGCACATCACATCACAGTGATATAGGTTTATTATGAGTCTATCCAGATCTGGGCCAGCATTAATCCTCGAAGATTGTAGCGGCGATTTTATTTCTAGGAAACTTGCTTGGCCTTTTTATAAAAAGTAATTTCAATTATTTTGTTCCGTTAAATGGAAAAAGTAATAATATAAAATACCATGGTTTGAAATAAAAGAAAAAATATATCAAAGTGAAGAAGAATTTTGTATATAGTGAAGAAGCCAATAATGTTCCGACGGGTCTTTTTTTATTACTTCGCGTTTTTCTTGTTTGTTAAAGTTTCTAAGGTTCCACTTTACTCTGAGTGCGGCCGTACAGTTGCGGAAAGGAACGCATGGTTCTCAAGAATCAGTACAATATTGAATGAACTCAAATTTGTATTTTCTTATTCTAATAGGAATGGAGTTCGTAGCTGTTCATACAACGCCAACCAACTTTATTATAACTATAAACATTCATTAATCAATCTTTGTTGTCATAGTTACAGTCATTTTTATTATAAATGTGTAGTAACGAGTATGGCATAAAGGAAACTACAAAATATGGTGCGACAAAAAAATTAGTTTTTCTTTAATAACCCATATCAAATTATTGAATCCCGCTTATTCAACCCAAAACTCTACATTTTCGCTATAAAAAAATTATGTGATGCTGATACAAGATGGCTAATATTTTAAGGTTATGGTCTTGCCAGATGTCCAACCATACGATATGACGTTTTACATCTGACAATTTCAACCATAACCTCCTGGTGGGGCCATCTTTTGTCAAACGGCGGAGACTTATTTGTTCTCTCAATATATAATGGTGACACCAATTTCATGTGACAACAGTAAGATGATTTTTCAAAGTAAAAATAAAATAATACGCAAAATATCATCCCTAAGATTCAACAATTGTGTTTACAAAATTTTTAGTAAACTTGCTCGGCTATTTTATGAAAAGTTCTTTTACTTTTTTGTACATTTAAATTGAAAATATATAATACAACCATTGTTTAAATAAAAATAAAAAATATTCTAAGATAAATCAGAATTTTTAACATGGTAAAACAAGCGATGTTTTCGAAATATAATTTTTTTGCTTGGCGTTCTTTTTTTCCTTTTTCAAATAATTTTCAACATGAGTTAGCAATAGATGACGCGTTTCAATTTCGGAAGTTCATCCGAATGACCGCAGGTAGATCAGACAAAATAATAGGATTATTGAATTCGAATAAAAACCACTCGATTCTTTGGCAATCATTGTCTTGTCCTCTTTTTGAATTTTATTGACGAATAGGAGATTCAAGCTCGCAGCAGTGAGCGGACGAACCTTGCGAAAAAAATGAGGGGCGTGGGGGGGGGGGGGGCGGCTCGTTCAAAGAGACGCAACGAACAATCGTCACCGTGTACGCCGATCTAAGGGATCACACCACTGTAGAATTTTCTTTTAATTGATTTTTTTACTCGACTTAAGAGATGCTTCGAACCACCTCGAATAAGGGGAAAACACGGTGGTACCTGTAAAACAAGGTTCGCAGGCCTGTGTGGGTCTGCGGTGGCAGTTGCTGGCCCATGTGCGAGACATTGACCGTTTTCCTCGAAACTCAATTTTTGTAAACGGCACGCAGTATAACTCCAACAATTTTCATTCTTTTCACTCCAAATTTTGAGTACATCTCTAAAATAACATTGCGAAGGGAAATACGTACGGGATTTTACATGAGTTAATTATAACATTAATTATTAACAAATGATTGTCCTTTTTTCCGTCTAAAATTAAGTTTTTGGTTAAACGCTTGTCAATTACACAAAAATTAATATTTTCACAATCCTCTATGTATTTTTCTAGCTATAGTAGTGTAAATTAATAGAAATTAATTTTTTTTTTCTACAATCAAATTTGCGTCAGCCATACTGCATGCCGCAGAGCGTCTTAAACTCAACATGCCTCGCCAGAATGGCCGCAGCGTCACCATTTGGTATACTTTTTTGATATAAATTTCTTTTTGTTCACTTGAAGATATAACTTATATCATCCTTGAATATTTGTATTCTCTTGTTTGTCCTTCTAACAAAAAAAATCGCGAAATATCACTCAATTTTTGACGATTACAGTGGTGTAAGCCCTTAAGGTAAAACGAGCGCGTGGTCTTGATTTCTATCGATTTTGTTCAAATTTTAACCAGACATTGTTAATATCATTATACATATTTAAGTGAAGTTTCACAACAGTTGACCATTCAGATTGGGAGATAATGGGTTTTTAAATAGCAACTTTTAACACTGCAGGGTCTGCATTGACTGAAAGTCAAGTCACATAATTCGTCGTACTATTCTATTGTGTTTATTAATTTTGAAAAAAAATTATGTTCAGATAGAAAACTAGTTAGGGAACGAGTGAAAAAAGTTTCGATTGTCTTTACTATTCAGTTTTGCTAAAAACGTTCAGTCACAACAGAATAACCATCGGTAAAAAATATTTATCCCCTATAATAAGAATACATTATGCAACACCGCGGAACAGTATTGTTCAATATTTCAAGAACGAAAATAATTATCGTGTTCCTAAAGTTAAAAACTTTTATCGTAAAAAAAATATTTGCATTATAAACATTAATAATTTGACATTGTTTATGATATTGCCATGTGTCTTCTTATAGGGGACAAATATTTTTTACGGACACTTACTCTGTCTAAATTTCAGTGCAGACCCTACAGTGTTAAAAGTTGCAAATTTAAAACCCATTATCTTTGAATCTAAATAGTCTACTGTTCTGAAATTTCACTGAAACATGCATAATAATACAAACAATGTCTGGTTAAAATTCGAACAAAATCTATAGAAATCAAGTGCACACGCTCGTTCTACCTTAACGCGTTTCAACCGTGACCATTTAATTCTGTTGGGCCGGAGGTTTGGAACAGTCGACGCTGAGTATGAGATGATGGTAGCCGTAACCATTGAGACGCAAGAAGGCCCTAGCATACTCGGCTTTCGTTTTGAATTGTACATACATAAAGGAAAGGCCTTGCCCAGATTCGTGGTACGATCCTTGGCGAGATATTGTTTCTGAATGAAGCCGAAGGGTTCGACGAGTTCCTTAAGGTCAGTCTCGCTGGTGCTCTCGGAGAGATTGGAGACAGCAGTGATATCTTCGCGACACTGGGACTGTATGCTGTAGCCTCGATGATTGACGCCGTCTCTTATACTCGATAGTACGTACTTACTGACCTGGATAAATCCGATGGTCCATCTAAATGGTAAATCCGACGCTCCATTGGTTCTGGTTCTTACATGACAGCCCAGGTACCGTACCCACAACGTATGTGCGTATGGTATCGGTATCAGTATTAGTATAGTGAGGATACAGTACCGGTATGTTTTACGATGTTGGAGTTTGCATCGTTGGAGTACAACGGAAATTCTTTTCCATTTCTTTATTTCCTTATCTTCATTATCATCCAAAACCTGTTTTCACATATTTAGTCTGAAGATCTCCAATTAGGATCGTGAAAATAGTTTGAGTGGTGTTGAAGAGCTATTCGTGCCCAAAAAAAATGGGCTGCGAAGCTTTCGTTGCGTTCCAACTATGCAAGCTTCAATATAATTATGTTTTACAATCGTACATTTGCGTGTATCGGTATACTACCGTACAGGTACACCGTAGGGTACAATCTCTGTACCCTCTACCAATAATACGCTCAGTCATCAGGGTGAAGCTGGTGTTGAACTTTCGTGCCTCATTTTGGTCGCACACTGCTCAGCGAATCGAGGATTTTGAGGGGTAATGACAATGGCTATGGATCATCAGAAAATATGCTATCTGCGATTTTTTCACGAATACATACCGAGGTATTCCTGCGAAGAGCAAATAATCTTGAGTTTTTTACATCGAAGCCGTTGACTCTTTGACACATCAGCGAGCGGGCAAGCAATGCGAGGGAAGATCATGGCAAATGACACAGTACGTAAATTGAGGTTATGAGACAGGCCATATTTTTTATTCTTACATCAATATAAATTCCAGCGATACGATCGTGCTATCAAAATTCGAGGATACACGATAATATCCATATGATCGCCGGTACGGGAAAATTCCATCGATGTCGAAGAATGGGTGAACTTCGCGTGCCGCCGTCGTCGCGTCGAAGCGACACTTTGCATCGTCGTTGGTAAGAACAAAACAGAAACACTTTTCGAGTCTCGATTTCACCGTGAGCAAACTTACTCGTTAATTTTCGTCAATGTTGCTGTTCGGAGACGCCGAGAAACTTTAAGTGTAGAAGAACGATGTAAATTAATCTAACGCGACAAACCGCCGAGGTTCCGATCAACGCAACTGCCCGGCGGTACGAGATAGGGGGCGCTGCGTATAAAAAGTCGCGGCGTGTTCGGAAGTCGGTCAGTGGCGTCGAGATCGGTGGCATCGATCTGTGGCATCGAATGTTTATTTTTTTTATGACTTGGCGTCGTGACGCTACCGCGTCTCTTGATAATTAAAAATATTTCGAGTTTAATTTAATTTTGTAAATAGTGAAACAATCAAATGTCTTTAACTATTGAACTGTTGAAACGTCGAAAAAAATGTCGACCTTTCTGATCGACTGTTCGAGAATCTCAACGATCGCGAAATTTCGAAAAGCCGAAGCGTCGGTTCGGTCTTAGTGGCGAAGATTCCTTAGTAATGGAAGCCAAGCTTCGATATTGTAGACTTTCCCAAACGTTGGCACGTCGATGGCACAGAGCAGACCCAACTGTTGTTTGAAGGTTCTAAGAACGAACATTACTGATGCTGCACCATTCAACGGGCCAACGCAGCCCCGGCATAATTCGACTATAGATTCAGCTTCGGCTATATCATTACAGAAAACATGCGCTAACCGTTGACCTAGACTCGACCGACCCTTAGGACGATTGTCGATACCCAACCTTTTTTCCGTTAATGAGAAACACAACTTTATCGTCAGCGTTATTCTGGCCCATGGTCTAATTAACATTCCTAATTGACGGAAAAAAGGTTGGGTGTTGTCACATCCGGAAGGGATGAGAGCATAAAACTTTCGTTTCCCTCTTTCTTGCCTACGCCAAGCGCAATAGCACGGGATGAGGGTAAAAGGAGAATGTGTGGAACGGGTGTTCTAGGCCTCGAGTGCCTAGATGGTCAAGAGAGTTATGTGAGTGATTGCGACAGATGTAGTTACCGTTTACAAATTTTCGTTTATTACCGAGTGCCGTCCACTTGGCCGGTCGGAAACATGGGAAGAGTACAGTTCGGCGGATTAAGAAAATGATACAAAAAATGGTGCAGTTAGCTTACGTTTGCTGAATGACGGTCCTTCGGACTTCGGTGAAAGGGCCTTCGCTCTCGGCCTGTTACGCTCGCTTGTACAATGTCGGTCGATGGGCCGCACACACGCTGTGTTTACAATGGTGCCGCAGATGGGTCAGAGGGTCACTTTCGTGAGTGTGAAGAGCGCGGAGAAGATTCACAATACTTTTCGAAGTAAATAGATATGCAAATGGATGCTCGAAAAACAGAGTTGGATTGTTAAACGCGGAACAGAGGTACGAATCGCGATACAAGGTTGGAATCGATAGAAGAGATCTTTCTGGTTCGGATGATGAAGTTGAACTGATTTTTCTTTAATCCTCTGGACCTTCCTGCTCCAGATTTCCCTTCTTGGGTGGAGTAGGAGAAAAAGGGGGTTTTCGTTTTTGACTCTCTTTTAACCAATCGGAGCGGTCGACGTGGGAGACGGTTCTTTGTATCTCGGAGTCTGGGCGCATGAAATTAATTACAAATAGACCAATCGGAATGAAGCTATTCCGAGCGAGTTTTCGTGGAAAAAGCGCATGGGATCGTGTTTGTTTATCTAAAGTCTAGGGCCCGGCGCCGAGTCGCCCCGCGATAGTGCAGCTGCTATGCGCCTCATAGCCCTTCCATGTGCATTTCATTTTCGTCGCGGCCCGGTTTTATGACCGAGTCGAGTGGACTTTTCCGGCGGTCTTCGTCTATCCTTGGTTCCCACACGGATTTAAGAATCGGAGCTACGCTATGCCTTCGCCGGCGGGTGAACTCTAGGTTATCTGGCTTGCAGTATGATATTTTTTATTTTACGATTTTTCTGAGAAAGCGTGCCTAAAACTATGTTCTCGTTGAATTCGAGTGGGTAAGGAGGGTCGTACGAAAGTACGCCCGACGCTCGCTTATTATATACAGGAACGTGTCGAAAAATGTGAATGCCATATTTGTTTAATAATTATTCACGATTTCCATGGGAAATCGCTCAGGCCAGCGTTCTCGCCGGATTTCAACAAAGTAGGAGAGAGAAAACGTAATATCTTTATGCGCTTTGCTCGCGACGTTACAGTGTCAACGATCGTCCTAATGTTCGGCCGAGCCTGGGCCAATGATTGGCGCATGTTTTCTGTAATGATATAGCCGAAGCTGAATCGATAGTCGAATTATGCCTGGGCTGCGTTGGCCCGTTAACTGGTGCAGTACCAGTAATGTTGGTTCTTAGAACCTTCAAACAATAGTTGGGTCTGTTCTGTGCCATCGATGTGCCAATGTTTGGGAAAGTCTATAATATCGAAGCTTGGCTTCCATTACTGGGCCAAGTCTCAGCCGCCCATGTAGAAAATCCAATACTCGGCCGAGAGTGGACTATCGGCTGAGACTTGGCCCAGTAGTGGAAGCTTCGATTTACTAGACATGCCCAAACGTTGGCACGTCGATGGCACAGAGCAGACCCAACTGTTGTTTGAAGGTTCTAAGAACCAACATTACTGATGGTGCACCATTTAACGGGCCAACGCAGCCCCGGCATAATTCGACTATAGATTCAGCTTCGGCTATATCATTACAGAAAACATGCGCCAACCGTTGGCCTAGGCTCGGCCGAACGTTAGGACGATTGTCAACACCCAACCTTTTTTTCCGTTACTGAGAAACACAACTGTATCGTCGGCGTTATTCCGGCCCATGGTCTAATTGACATTCCTAATTGACGGAAAAAAGGTTGGGTGTCGACGATCCTCCTAACGTTCGGCCGAGCCTAGGCCAACGATTGCCGCATGTTTTCTGTAATGATATAGCCGAAGTTGAATATATAGTCGAATTATGCCTGGGCTGCAATGGCCCGTTAACTGGTGCAGCATCAGTAATGTTGGTTATTAGAATCTTCAAACAACAGTTGGGTCTGTTTTGTGCCATCGATGTGCCAGCGATTGGGAAAGTCTAGAATACCGAAGCTTAGCTGCCATTACTAGGCCGAGTCTCGGCAGACTGTCCACCATCGGCTGAGTATTGGAATTTCTCCATGGGTAATGTCAGACGGAGCCAGGAACTTCGGACGCACCGAATGATATTTTTGATCGAAAGTGTACCATACGACGTTACAGCAGCCTGACCTCTCATCCATTGATGACTGGTTTTGTTCTAATCATTTATTCAGAATACTAAAGAGTTTCAGTACACATGAGGACACATGGAACAAGGAGCCGGAAGCTTCAGAAATCGAGAATGACTTTTTTTTGGAAAGTATTCCATACAACAGTCGACCAGTGTGATTTCTTACCCCTTGCCGATTCGATGTTGTCCAGAATATGTTTTTAAAATACTTATATGTGAGGTATTTGAAATATTTGTATGTGAGGAGTAGCCAAAAGCATCAGACACAGGAAACATTTTTTTTTTATTCAAGCCCCACCACACAACAATCCAGCATTGGTACCTTTTCTCCCTTGACTGCTTCTCATTGTCTGGCACGTCTGTACAGTATCAGAGAGTTACAGTACACACAGAAATATGGCTGAGAAGTAGCCATACGCTTGAGAGGCACGAAATATATTTTTTTTTCATGAAAGTTGTACGGAAGAACAGTCTAGCAGTGTTCTATGGAGCATTTTCCAGAAAAAAAATCATTCTCCGTTTTTGAAGCTTCTGGCGACTTCTTCCATGTATCTGTATGTGTAGTAAAACTCTCGAGTATGCTAAATAAATCATTAGCAAACGATCAGTCATCAAGGGATGAGAGGTCAGGCTGCTGCAACGTCGTATGGTACACTTTCGATAGAAGATATTATTTCGTGCGTCCGAAGTTTCTGGCTCTTTCTGACATTAGTTTCTCGTGTACTATGAGTCGCTGGTGGTTGAAAAAGAAATTATACGTCTCTATAAATCGACAGAGAAAAAGATAGACAAAAAATCAAATGTTCTAATGTCTACCTCGTAGCTAAAAAAAGTTGCGTGTGCCCGAATATTCTGGCCATTTTTTACATCTGTTTGTATGCGTACTAGAACTCTCGAGGAATTTAGAAAAAATACTGGACAACAATAAATGGCCCAGGCATGAGAGGTGGGACTTCTCGATTGCTGCATGATACAGATTTAATAAAAAAATCAGATTTCCCGTGTCAGAAGCTTCTAGTTACGTCTCACATATGTTTTTATATGTACGAGAACCTTGTAGAACTGTAAAGAAAATATTGGACAACAATAAGTCATCAAGAGGTGACAGGTGACACTGCTCGATTGTTTAACCATACGACTTCTATGAAGAAAAACAATATTTCGCTCCTCTCAAGCTTATGGCAACATCTCAGCCATCTTTCTGTGTGTCACTCTCTAGTACTGTAAAGACGTGCTAGACAACGAGAAGTCATCAAAGGAGGAAAGGTACCACTGCTCGATTGTTGTGCTGTGGGGCTTGAATAAAAAAAATTGTTTTGTGTGTCCGAAGGTTTTGGCTACTTCTCACATATGTCTTTATGTATAGGAGAACTAGCCAGTTGTTCAAAAACAAATATTGGACAACAATGAATCGGCAAGGGATGAGAAACCACAATGCTCGCCTGTTCTATGGAAAACTTTCCAGAAAAAAAACATTCTCGATTTCTGAAGCTTCTGGCTACGTCTTTCATGTGTCTTTATGTGCACTGAAACTCTCCAGTATGCTATATAAATCATCAGAACAGAACCGAGAATCAATGGAATCAATGGATGGATGCTGTAACGTCGAATGATACAGTTACGAACAAAAATATTTTTTCGCGCGTCCGAAGTTTCTGGCTCCGTCTGACATTAGTTCTCTCGTGTACTAAAAGTCGCTAGTAGTTGAAAAAAAATATTAGTCTCAATAAATCGGCAGAGATGGAGATAGATAAAAAATCAAATGTTCTATTGCACATCTTGTAGCAAAAAAAGCGGGTGCCTGAATATTCTGCCGATTATTTAGATATATTTGTATGAGTACCACAACTCTCCAGGAATTCATAAAAAATACTGGACAACAATGAATTGTCCGGGCATGAGAGGCGAGACTTCGCGATTGTTGCATGGTACAGGTTTAATTAAACAAAAGGATTTCCCATGTCTCAAGCTTCTACTTACGTCTCAATATGTTTTTATATATACGAGAACTTTGCAGTACGGTAAAAAAAAACATTAGACAACAATAGGTCATCAAGGGATGGCAGGTTCGATTGTTCTACCGTACAAGTTTATTGAAAAACAATTATTTCGCGCCTCTCAAGCGTATGGCTAGTTCACTGTAATCTATATGTGGGTACTGTAAGGCTCAAGTACTGTAGAGACGTTCTAGACAACGAGAAGTCATGGAGGGAGGTAAGATACCTCTGCTCGATTGTTGTGTGGTGGGGCTTGAAGAAATAAATAATTTCGTGTGTCTGAAGCTTTTGGCTACTTCTCACATACGTCTTTATGTATAGGAGAACGTGACAGCATTTCAAGAACAAATATTGGACAACAGTGAATCGGCAAGGGATGAGAAATCACACTGCTCGACTGTTCTATGGGATACTTTGCAGAAAAAAATCATTCTCTATGCTTGAAGTTTCTGGCTACTTTTTCCATATGGTTCCTGTGTGCACTGAAACTGTCTAGTACGCTAAATAAATGATTGGACAGCAATCAGTCAACAAGGGATGAGAGGTCAGAGTGGTGTCCCGCCGTGTCATACATTTCCGATCAAAAAAAATACATCGTGCGTCCGAAGTTTTTGGCTCCTTCTGACATCTGTTCTTTCCTGTTCTAAAATCTCTCGTAGTTGTTGAAAAAAAATATCAGTCTCAATAAATCGGCAGAAAGGGAGATAGAACGAGAATCGAATGTTGTATGGTACTGTGAAAAAAATACACAACAATAGTTCGTCAAAGGATGACAGGTGACATTGCTCGATTGCCGTACCGTACAACTTCCATGAAAAAAATTCTTTCGCACCGCTCAAGCTTATGGCTATTTCTGAACGATCTTTCTGTGTGTACCGGAACTCTCCAGTACTGTCAAGAGGTGCTGGACAACGAGAAGTGATCGAGGGAAGGAAGGTACCACTGCTCGATTGTTGTGTCGTGGAGCTTGAATAAAAAAAATTGTTTCGTGTGTCTGAAGCTTTTGGCTACTTCTCACATACGTCTTTATGTGTAGGAGAACTCGCCAGTATGTCAAAAACAAATATTGGAGAACAATGAATCGGCAAGGGATGAGAAATTACCCTGCTCGGACTGTTGTATGGACTACTTTTCAGAAAACAATCATTCTCTATTTCTGAAGCTTCTGGTTATTTCTTCCATGTCTCGCCATGTGTACTGGAACTCTCTAGTACGCTAAATAAATCATTAGACAACAATCAGCCAACAAGGGATGAGAGGTCAGACTGCTGTACCGTCGTGTGATACCCTTCCGATCAAAAAAATTATTTCGTGCAACTGAAGCTTTGGTCCGATCTGACATCGGTTCTTTCATGTTTTGAAAGTCTCTAGTAGTTGAAAAAAAAATAGTCCCAATAAATCGGCTGAGAGGAAGATAGAACAAGAATCGAATGTTGTATGGTACAGGTTTAATAACAAAAAAAAAACGATTTCCCGTGTCTGAAGCTTCTAGTTAATTCTCACGTATGTATTTATATGTACGAGATCTTCCTCGTACGGTAAAAAAAATATTAGACAACAATAAGTCGTCAAGGGATGACGGGTGACACTGCACGATTATTCGACCGTACAACTTCCATGAAAAAAAGTATTTCGCGCCTCTCAAACTTATGGCTACTTCTCAGCCATCTTTCTGTGTACACTGTAACACTCCAATACTGTAAAGAAGTGCTAGGCAACGAGAAATGATCAAGGGAGGAAAGGTACCACTGCTCGATTATCGTGTGGTGGAGCTTGAATTAAAAATAACGTTTCGTGTATCTGAAGCTTTTGACTACATCTCGTATACGTCTTCATGTGCAGGAGAACTCGCCAATAATTCAAAAACCAATATTGGCCAACAATGAAGCGACGAGGGATGAGAAATGACACTGCTCGACTGTTCTATGGAACACTATACAGAAAAAAATCGTTCGTGATTTCTGAAGGTTCTGGCTACTTCGTCCATGTGTCGTTATGTGTACTGAAACTGTCTAGGATGCCAAATAAAGTATTAGAACAAAACCAGTAATAAATGGATGACTGGTCAAGCTGCCGTAACGTCGTACGGTATACGGTATACTTTCGATCAAAATATTATTTCGTGCGTCCGAAGTTTCTGGCTCCGTCTGACGTTAGTTCTGTCGTGCATTGAAAGTGGCTAGTAGATGAAAAATATTAGTCTTTATGAATCGGCAGAGAAGGAGATAGATAAAAAAATCAAATCTTGTAACGTACACTTCGTAGCAAAAAATATTCCGTGTGCCCGAATATTCTTGGCACTTTTTACATCTGTTTGGATGCGTACTAGAACTCTCCAGGAATTCAGAAAAAAAATAATGGATAACAATAAATGGGACAGGTATGAGCGGTGGGACTTCTCGATTACCGTACAGATTTAATAAAAAAATATGATTTCCCGTGTCTGAAGCTTCTAGTTACTTCTCACATATGTTTTTATATGTACGAGAAAATTCCCGTACTGTAAAAAAAAATACTAGACGACTATAAGTCATCAAGGGGTGACAGGTGACACTGCTCGATTGTTCCACCGTACAACTTCCACGAAAAAAATTCTTTCCCGCCTCTCAAGCTCTTGGCTACTTCTGAATTATCTTTCTGTGGGTACTGTAATTCTCCAGTACTGAAAAGGCGGTACCACTGCTCGATTATTGTGTGGTGGAGCTTGAATAAAAAAAATTGTTTCGTGTGTCTGAAGCTTTTAGCTACTTCTCCGTTACGTCTTTATGTGTAGGAGAACTCGCCAGCATTTCTAAAACAAATATTGGAGAACAGCGAATCGATAAGAGATGAGAAATCACACTTCTCGGCTGTTGTATGGGATACTTTGCAGAAAAAAATCATTCTCTATTTCTGAAGCTTCTGGCTACTTCTTCCATATGTCTCCGTCTGTACTGAAACTCTCTAGTACGCTAAATAAATGATTAGACAACAATCAGTCAACAAGGGATGAGAGGTGAGACTGGAGTCCTGCCGTGTGATACACTTCCGATCAAAAAAATTATTTCGTGCGTCCGAAGTTTTTGGCTCCTTCTGACAACTGTTCTTTCCTATTCTAAATTTCTCTAGTAGTTGAAAGAAAAATATCAGTCTCAGTAAATCGGCAGAGAGGAAGATAAAACAAGAATCGAAAGTTTACGGTACAGGTTTGGTGAAAAAAAATCGATTTCCCGTGTCTGAAGCTTCTAATTGCTTCTCTCATATGTTTTTAAACGTGTCAGACCTTCCTCGTACTGTAAAAAAATATTAGACAACAATAGGTCATCAAGGGAAGACAGGTGATACTGCTCGAAAGTTCTACCGTACAACTTCGATGAAAAAAATTCTTTCGCGCCTCTCAAGCTCATGGCTACTTCTGAACGATCTTTCTGTGTGTACTGTAACTCTCCAGTACTGTAATGAGGTGCTAGACAACGAGAAGTGATCAAGGGAAGGAAGGTACCGCTGCTCGATTGTTGTGCGGTGGAGCTTGAATAAAAAAAATTGTTTCGTGTGTCTGAAGCTTTTGGCTACTTCTCCAATACGTCTTTATGTGTAGGAGAACTCGCCAGCATTTCTAAAACAAATATTGGACAACAATGAATCGGCAAGAAATGAGAAATCACACTGCTCGACTGTTGCATGGGATACTTTGCAGAAAAAAAATCGTTCTCTATTTCTCAAGCTTCTGGCTACTTTATCCATATGTCTCCATGTGTAGTGAGACTCTCTAGTACGCTAAACAAATGATTAGACAAAAATCAGTCAACAAGGGATGAGAGGTCAGACTGGTGTCCCACCGTTTGATACACTTCCGATCAAAAAAATTATTTCGTGCGTCCGAAGTTTTTGGCTCCTTCTGACATCTGTTCTTTCCTGTTCTAAAGGGGGTAGCCGGTTAAGGGGGGTCTGACGGCCCCCACCGAGTTTGATCGAATCGACCCAAAAACCTGAAAGAGGGCTGAAAAACAAAATTTTAGAGATATTTTTTAACCCCCTAAACCCTTATGAAAACACCATAATCGCAAAAAATGCGTTTTTTTATGTTTAATTTTTTTTCGAGCTTTCAAATGCATTTTAAAGCGGTTTTAACACAACCAAAATTTTGTTTCAGATGTGTAGACATGCCCTGAATTTTTCCAGATTTTTTCGTAAAGTTAAATCATGTGCAACATAATTTTAATGGCATAAAAACCGTAAAAAATCGTCATTTTTTGTATTTAATGCTATGGTTTTTATTGACGTATTAATGGTAAAAAATCGTGCACCATAGCATAGAAAGCTACTATCTTCCTCTACAAAATGACGCTAATTGGGCTCAATTCGGTCGTCTCTAGCGTCCGAAAATCAAACTTGAATAAATTCCGTTTTTATAATTTGAGCATTTTCAGTTACGAAAATGACACAAAATCATATTTTTCAATTATTTTACTTAATAAAAGTACATTTTGGGGTTTCTGAGGTCGCCGATTACAAATTTGATGTCAAACAGCTAACAAAAAAAAAAAATTACACATGTCATCAAATGAAAATGGTATTTGCTATTTCGGTTTTTTCAATAATTAAAAGTCATTGTATTTTAAAAAATCTATTTATTTATAATAATATTACATACATTCATCTAATATATACATTAAACAGACACAAGTAATACATACATTGCAACATGATTGTTATGTTGTTAATCTTCGTCACTGTGTTCTTCAATAACAGGTTCGACATTATCAACGTGAAATAGATTCGTTAGAATTTGAGCTGGGCGGATGATTTTGGACAAATACCGTGCATGACTTAAAAAGTAAATGATTGTTGCAACGTGGGCACAGCAACCAACAGTTCTTAGCCCATTTGCACAATCACATACGTAGTTTTTTATACCGTTATATCCAATACTGTTAGGGTCGTACTGAACGTAACATCTGTATACTTTCTTGTTTATATGTCTTGATTTAACTTCACATTTCAAAATGGTATCGTCCTCCAACAAGTATTGCATATTCAAAAGTCCTTCTTCGGTATACATTTCAGCTAAGTATGAAACAGTTTGCGATAACTGGTACGAGCCAGTGAAAAGGATCTTCAAATCTTGCTCTGTCATTTCCGGAAAGTCTAATACGTCATTTGATGTTAACGGTTTGAAGATCCTTTTCTTCCTATTCCAGTTTTGTTCTTCCACAACTTTCGCTAAAGAATTGTCAACGTCTTTTCTTTTCAACATTTGCTCGGCAATTTGATCTTGTAAATCGGTATCGCAATTCAGTCTTTTTCCAAACTCATTAACCAAAAAATTCGCTACTTTGCAATAAAGCATCGCTGAATCCAACATGTTGTTGTTAAACTGATTATGCAAGAGTTTGAATTTACTACCGATTATACCGTGGACAGCCTCTACCACCCACCTCAATTTCGTAACAAATCGACTTTCGTTTGCTTCATTTGTTGGAAGTTGCTTTCTTTTGCCTTTCAACGCTGGCATCAACACAACGAACCCTTGAGATTCTAACCAATCTTTGACGTCTCTGAACCCCCTGTCAAGTATAAAAACATCCCCTTTTTTGAGGATTGATCTCAAGCCGTTCGGATCACTTAGTACATGTTGTAAGATTTTCGCATCATTCACAATTGCTTCGTACGGTCCGTAAACATCTATTACATATCCATCTGTGGCACAAACTGTGAAGGGTTTACAGAGTGGACACTTTTTCTGACCAGAGAAAGATTTTTTTTGGTAACAATTATTACTACTTTTTTGGTGTCGAAGGTATGAACCATCAGCAATCAAGAGCAGGCGATCTTCAAATCCGTGTAATTTTTTTACGTAAGGCGACGTGTGATTAGCAATTAAATCTTCGCGAGAACATGCCCGAGCTCCGAAACGAAGTGGAAAGACGTCTTTCGCGAATGAATCCAAAACCGATTTGCAATAAGCAGATACTAGTTGTTCAGATTTGATATCGAAAATTGACGCAGTGATTGTGTTGGAATTTCCAGTTTTTAATTTAAAAAGGAATATTAAAAGAGCTTGATTAATACTGCGATTTTGAGAATTTCGCAAAGTGACCAACATGTTTTTTAGAGTCTTGATTTCTGCAACTGTGTATCCAGTTAGCGATTTTATGCGCTCTGCCGATAAATTGTAATCATCTACTCTGTCTAAAATACTGTTGTCGCATTTTTTGGACAGTGCATCCAAAAATAATGCCAACTCTTGAGAACTGATAGTACAAGTATTCGAAAATATTTTCAAGTTTGAAATTTCGTCAACGTACATACGTTCACTGATAAGATGTACAGGACAACAGCGATTGCCTTTTGGAATGAAAATTCGTGAACTTATAAATACCTGTAACCTCGCTTTAAACGGAACAACCGGAGATGTCGTAATTGGAGTAAGACATACGCAACAACATTTGTGAGTCGCGGTAACTCTGTTGAAAGGCATCTCGATCATTTCATAGTCCGGTTCTCTTGGACGAAGAACGTAAGGAGGGTCCTTAGAAGATTGTGATGACTGTACTGTGGAAGATCCAGACTCCGACCGTGACAATTGTTGCGAAGACTGTTCCGAAGATTGTTCTGTGTCATCTGATACTGTCAAATTGGAGAGTGTTGATGAATGTCTCTCTACAGGATCGACAGAATTTTGTTCGCGATCAACATCTGGCAGAGGATTTTCCTCGGGATTGACGTTTGGCAGAGGATTTTCTTCGGGATTAAAATCCAACTGAAGATTTTCTTCAGGATCAGAATCACTGCTCGTCGATGGTGAAACCGTTCGGGATTTAGCGATTGCGGAACGACACAGATGACATAAAACGTCACCTTTCTCTACTCGTTTACCTAGTAGTTTAGTATATAAGTGTACGTCATCATCTGAAGAAATGGACTTCTGTTTTCCGGTATCATAACGCAACAATCTGTTGCATCTTATGCACCTTTCACCAGCCGTACATTTTCGTTTTTTCGGTGGCATCGCACAGTTTTTCCTAAAGAAAAAAAAGAACATTGTTATTTTTTTTATTATGATTAACAAATTATTTTTTTTTTTTTTTGAAAAAAATGAAAAAAGTAACTGAAACCCGGAATAAAAAAAAACCATAATTAAAAAAACAAATAGAACAAAAGTAACGAAAATCGAAAGTACATTAAAAATTGTAAATCAAAACAAAAAAAATGTTGAAAACATCGGTAAACAAAACAGAAATAAATTATTGTATTCCAAATCATTTTTTTATTGAAATATCGTTTCGTCTTAGTTTTGTTTTTTTTTCTTTTTTTTAATTCTTTTCATGTGAGTGCACTAAACAACAACTTGAAGTTGACGGCCACCTTCTGTACGATTTCAAGTCGACTATGAGGCAAACGATTGTAGATTGAGGTTATGATTATAAATCAATTTTTATGTTGATTGATATTTAAATTGATATTCAAACTCACCTTAGAATACTGCTTCAATCACTTCGTGTTGAGATAGGCAGGTTAAACGATAAATTAAAAAAACGCTGTTAACAAAACAAATAGATTTGTTTAACGGAGCAGAGCGCGTCGCATGACGTGTGTACTGGACGGCGGCTGAACACAGAGAGAAAGAGAGACCGCGTGGAGCGGGGTTCTCGATGCGTCAGTGCGTAGTGGGCATGCGCAGTACCGTGCGGAGGGGCATACGAGCCTAAGGCCCACGTGGGTACGGTGGCCTTAGGCACTCGGGTACGTGGCTTAATAAGGTACAAGTTGGGATTTTCTCCGCCAGGTGACAGTTTAGTCGGGGAATTCCAAATTTTTTTTCTGAATAATACGTAATTTTTTGTTTGTTAATATAACTATTGACAGCTGTTACGATTAAAAATTCGTGTATAAGAATGAATTTATAATCAGCGACCTAAAAAATCCTTATTAATATCGTTCCCATAGCTTTTTTAAAAAATTTCAAAAATTAAAATATTTTTTCTTCGTTTTGACAGCTGTCATGTGACAAAACTAATTTTTGACATCAAATTTGTAATCGGCGACCTCAGAAACCCCAAAATGTACTTTTATTAAAAAAAATAATTGAAAAATATGATTTTGTGTCATTTTCGTAACTGAAAATGCTCAAATTATAAAAACGGAATTTATTCAAGTTTGATTTTCGGACGCTAGAGACGACCGAATTGAGCCCAATTAGCGTCATTTTGTAGAGGAAGATAGTAGCTTTCTATGCTATGGTGCACGATTTTTTACCATTAATACGTCAATAAAAACCATAGCATTAAATACAAAAAATGACGATTTTTTACGGTTTTTTTGCCATTAAAATTATGTTGCACATGATTTAACTTTACGAAAAAATCTGGAAAAATTCAGGGCATGTCTACACATCTGAAACAAAATTTTGGTTGTGTTAAAACCGCTTTAAAATGCATTTGAAAGCTCAAAAAAAAATTAAACATCAAAAAAACGCATTTTTTGCGATTATGGTGTTTTCATAAGGGTTTAGGGGGTTAAAAAATATCTCTAAAATTTTGTTTTTCAGCCCTCTTTCAGGTTTTTGGGTCGATTCGATCAAACTCGGTGGGGGCCGTCAGACCCCCCTTAACCGGCTACCCCCTTTCTCTAGTAGTTGGAAAAAAATATCAGTCTCAACAAATCGGCAGAGGGAGATAGAACAAGAATCGAAGATTTACGGTACAGGTTTTGTTAAAAAAAATCGATTTCCCGTGTCTGAAGCTCCTAGTTGCTTCTCTCATATATTTTTATACGTGTGAGACCTTCCTCGTACTGTAAAAAAAAAATTAGACAACAATAGGTCATCAAGGGACGACAGGTGATACTGCTAGAATGTTCTACCGTACAACTTCGATGAAAAAAATTCTTTCGCGCCTCTCAAGCTCATGGCTCCTTCTGAATGATCTCTCTGTGTGTACTGTAACTCTCCAGTACTCTAATGAGGTGCTAGACAACGAGAAGTGATCAAGGGAAGGAAGGTACCACTGCTCGATTGTTGTGCGGTGGAGCTTGAATAAAAAAAATTGTTTCGTGTGTCTGAAGCTTTTGACTACGTCTCCAATGCGTCTTTATGTGTAGGAGAACTCACCAGCTTTTCTAAAACAAATATTGGACAACAATGAATCGGCAAGAGATGAGAAATCACACTGCTCGACTGTTGCATGGGATACTTTGCAGAAAAAAAATCGTTCTCTATTTCTCAAGCTTCTGGCTACTTCATCCATATGTCTCCATGTGTACTGAGACTCTCTAGTACGCTAAACAAATGATTAGACAACAATCAGTCAACAATGGATGAGAGGTCAGACTGGTGTCCCGCCGTGTGATACACTTCCGATCGAAAAAATTATTTCGTGCGTCCGAAGTCTTTGGCTCCTTCTGATATCTGTTCTTTCCTGTTCTAAATTTCTCTAGTAGTTGAAAAAAAATATCAGTCTCAATTAATCTGTGGAGAGGGAAATAGATCACGAATCGAATGTTTACGATACAGGTTTAGTAAAAAAGAATCGATTTCCCGTGTCTGAAGCTTCTAGTTACTTCTCACATATGTTTTCTATATGTGTGAGACCTTCCTCGTACTGTAAAAAAAATATTAGACAAGAATAGGTAATCAAGGGACGACAGGTGATACTGCTCGAATGTTCTACCGTACAACTTCGATGAAAAAAATTCTTTCGTGCCTCTCAAGCTCATGGCTACTTCTGAACGATCTTTCTGTGTGTACTGTAACCCTCCAGTACTGTAATGAGGAGGGTCATGAGAAGTGATCAAGGGAAGGAAGGTACCACTGCTCGATTGTTATGCGGTTGGGCTTGAACAAAAAAAATTGTTTCGTGTGCCTGAAGCTTTTGGCTACTTCTCCAATACGTCTTTATGTGTAGCAGAACTCGCCAGTATTTCAAAAACAAATATTGGACAACAATAAAGCGTTGAGGGACGAGAAATTATCCTGCTCGACTGTTCTATGCAACACTTTCCAGAAAAAAATTCAATCTCGATTTCTGAAGCTCCTGGCTACTTCTATATTGAGTCTTTATGTATACCGAATCTCTCCAGTATGCCAAATAAATCATTAGAACAAAACCAGTCATCAATGGATGAGAGGTCAGGCTGCTGGAACGTCGTATCGTACACTTTCGATCAAAAATATTATTTCGTGCGTCCGAAGTTTCTGCATCCATCTGACATTGGTTCTTTCGTGTATCAACAGTCGCTAGTCGTTGAAATAAAAAATGTTACTCTCCATAAATTGCAGAGAAGGAGATAGATCGAAAATCAAATGTTGTAGTGTACACTTCGTAGCAAAAAAAAATCCGTGTGCCCGAATATTCATGCCACTTTTTACATCCGTTTGTATGCGTGCTGGAACTTTCCAGGAATTCAGAAAAAATACTGGACAACAATAAATGGTACAGGCATGAGAGGTGGGACTTCTCGACTATTTCATGGTGCAGATTTAATTAAATAAAATATGATTTCCCGTATCTGAAATTTATAGTTACTTCTCACGTATGTTTTTATATATACGAGAACTTTCTCGTACTGTAAAAAAAATATTAGACGACAATAAGTCATCAAGGGGTGACAGGTGGAACTACTCGATTGTCCTACCGTACAACATCAATGAAAAAAATTATTTCGCGCCTCTCAAGCTTATGGCTAGTTCACTGTCATCTTTCTGTGTGTATTGTATGTAACTCTCTAGTACTCTAGATATGTGCTAGACAACGAGAAGTCGTCAAGGGGGGAATGGTACCGCTGCTCGGTTGATGTGTGGTACGGCTGGAATTTAAAAAAATTCGTTCGTCTGAAGCGTTTGGCTTCTTCTCACATACGTCTTTATGTTTAGGAGAACTCGCCAGTATTTCAAAAACAAATATCGGACAATAATGAATCGGCAAGGGATGAGAAATCACACTTCTCGACTGTTGTATGGGATGCTTTTCATAAAAAAATCGTTCTCTATTTCTGAAGCTTCAGGCTACTTCTTCCATATGTCCCCATGTGCACTGAAACTCTCCAGTACGTTAAATAAATGATTAGACAACAATCTGTCAACAAGGGATGAGAGGTTAGACTGGTGTACCGTCGTGTGATACACGTTCGATTAAAAAAATGATTTCGTGCGTCCGAAATTTTTGGCTCCTTCTGACGTCGGTTCTTTCGTGTTTGAAAGGTCTCTAGTCGTTAAAAAAAAAATTTGTCTGAATAAATCGACAGAGAGGGAGATAGAACAAGAATCGGATGTTGTATGGTACAGGTTTAATAAAAAAAAATCGATTCCCCGTGTCTGAAACTTCTAGTTACTTCTCACATATGTTTTTTTTCGTACGATACCTTCCTCGTACTGTAAAAAAGATATTAGACAACAATAAGATATCAAACGATAACAGGTGACACTGCTCGATCGTTCCACCGTACAACATCCATGAAAAAAAAATTTGCGCCTCTCAAGCGTATGGCTACTTCTTAGCTATCTTTCTGTGTGTTCTGTAACTGTACAGTACTGTAAAGCGAGAAGTGATCATGGGAATGAAGGTAGCGCTGACCGATTGTTATCTGGTGGAACTTGAATGAAATAAATTCTTTCGTGTGTCTACAGCTTTTGGCTACTTCTCATATACGTCGTTACGTGTAGAACTCGCTAGTCTTTCAAAAACGAATATTGGACAACAATGAAGCGGCGAATGATGAGATGTCACACTCCTCTATTGTTCTATAGAACACTTTCTAGAAAAAAAATCATTCGCTATTTCTGAAGATTCTGGCTACTTCTTCCATGTGTCTTTATGTGTACTGAAACTCTCTAGAACGTTAAATAAATCATTAGAACAAAACCAGTCATCAATGGATGAGAGGTCGGGCTACTGCAACGTCGTATGGTACACTTTCGATGAAAAATATTTCGTGCGTCCGAAGTTTCTGGGTCCGGCTGACATTAGAACTTTTGTGTACTAATATTCGCTAGTAGTTTAAATAAAATATTAGTTTCAATAAATCGGCAGAGAAGGAGATAGATGAAAAATCAATTGTTGTATTGTACACCTCGTAGCAAAAAAAAATTCGTGTGCCTGAATATTCTTCCGACTTTTTAGATCCATTTGTCTGCGTACTAGAACTCTCCAGAAATTCAGAATAAACACTGGACAGCAATTAATTGTCCAGGCATGAGAGGTGAGACTTCTCGATTGTTGCATGGTACAGGTCTCATAAAAAAAACTATTTCCCGTGTCTAAAGTTTCTACTTACTTCTCACATATGTTTTTATATCTACGAGAACTTCTTGGAACCGTAAAAAAAAGATTAGACAACAATAGGTCATGAAGGGATGACAGGTGACACTGCTCGATTGTTCTACAGTACGCCTTCCATGAAAACAATTATTTCGCGCCTCTCAAGCTCATGGCCACTTCTCACCCATCTTTCTGTGTGTACTGTTACTCTCCTGTACTGTAAAGAAGTGCTCGACAACGAGAAGTGATCAAGGCAGGCAAGGTACCACTGCTCGTTTGTTGTGTGGTGGAGCTTGGATAAAAAAAATGGTTTCTCGTTTCTGAAGCTTTTGGCTATTTCTCACATACGTCTTTACGTGTAAAAGAACTAGCCGGTATTTCAAAAACGAATATTGGACAACAATGAATCAGCGAGGGATGAGAAATCACACTGCTCGTCTGTTGTACGGAACACTTTCCGGAAAAAAATCATTCTCGATTTCTGAAGCTTCTGGATACTTCTTCCATGTGTCTAGATGTGTACTGAAACTCTCTAGTAAGCCAAATAAATCATTGCACGACAACCAGTCATCAAGGGATGAGAGGTTATGCCGCGGTAACGTCGCATGGTACACTTTCGATCAAAGATATTATTTCCTGCGTCCGAAGTTTGTGGCTCTTTCTGACATTAGTTTTTTCGTGCACTACGAGTCGCTAGTAGTTGGAAAAAAATATTAGTCTCCAACAATCGGCAGAGAAGGAGATAGATAAAAAATAAAATGTTGTACACCTGGTAGCAAAAAAAATTGCTTGTGCCCGAATATTCTGGCCACTTTTTACATCTGTTTGTATGCGTACCAGTATTCTCGAGGAATTCAGAGAAAATACTGGACAGCAACAAATGGTCCAGGCTTGAGAGGTGGGACTTATCGATTGTTGCATGATACAGGTTTAATAAAAAAAAATATGATTTCCCGTGTCTGAAGCTTCTAGTTTCTTTTCACATATGTTTTTATATGCATGAGAACTTTCTCGTACTGTAAAAAAAACTATTAGGCAATACTAAGTCATCAAGTGGTAACAGGTGACACTGCTCGACTGTTCTACCGTACAATTTTAATGGAAAAAAATTATTTTGCGCCTCTCAAGCTTATGGCTACTTCTCTGTCATCTTTTTGAGTGTACTGTAACTGTCCAATACTGTAAAGAAGTGCTGGACAACGTGATCAAGGGAAGGAAGCTACCACTGCTCGATTTTTTGTGTTGGAGCATGAATTTAGAAAAAATCGTGTGTCTGAAGCTTTTGGCTACTTCTCATAAACGTCTTTATGTGTGGGAGACAGTGCAGCGCGGTCGTTCCTCGAGTAACGATCGTCGGTGACGCGCTAGGCGAAAGGGCCTTGGGTCCTCTCACATACGACTCCACTGAGTAAAACCCATACGAATCTCCCGAGTAAAACACAGGTAACTCTCCTATCACAAGCGGTCGGGTGAACGGCCATAGGGTCCTCGATTCTCCAGCCCTTAAAATACATTCGATGATCACAGCGGTCGGATGAACGGCCATACGGTCCTTGATTCTCCTAGCACGGGTGAACGGCCGTACGGTCCTCGATTCTCCGATCCTTGAACATATACCTCTTACCAATAAGGGACAGCAACGGCTGACGAATCCTCGGTAAACGTCATCAAACACAAATTCGAAAACAATACGAACAATCAAACGAAGGTTCAATACGAAATAACGCGCGAGATCGCAATGGCACAAGCCAAACGGGCTTTACACCTTCTTATATACGCAAATTCATAATCGTCTAATCGTCGTGGGTTTTTATGCCGCAAGGCTTTCCCCACAAGAGCCAATAAACGTAGAAAATACCATGGCTCAAACGCGAGTGTTTTTATCATTTTTTTACTAAACCTCAACCTCCATCCTTTATTCAAAAAATATATATCCAAAACGACGAGGCAACTTCGCAACGAAGGAGCTTCGACTATACGACTACACTGTATTTTGGACTGTGTGTTCCTGTAAAAGATACAGTACAGCGGTTCGAGTCCAAAGAGGACAGTATAGGAACTGTAGTTATTTACTTTGAGCACTGTGTTCAAGTAAATGTCGCTGTGCAATCGCTCGAGTCCAATGCGAACTGTGTAGCCCCTGTATATTGTGCTATTCCTTTTTTTCCGTGTGGTCCCGGGGTCTTCGGTCAGCCTGCATGCGGCCCTCGTTATATCTAGACACAAGTTTTGCTTAAGTTCGGTATAAAAAGGTTAGAAAGATCTTATATCACGAGTAAATGAGATAAATCACAAAAACTTACCGTTTTCTTTCTCACAGCAAATGCTCAAAGTGTCCTCCGTTGACCTCGACGCAGCAACGGGCTCGCCGGAGAAGACTCTGCGCACAACGCCCGAGCATTTCCGGTGTAACAGTAACAACTGCCCCCTCGAACCGTTGCTCGAGGTCGGCGCGATCCTGTAAGGGCTCCCGATACACGTGCGACTTTATGTGGCCCCAGAAAAAAAGTCGAGAGGATTCAGGTCCGGAGATCGGCCTAAGGATCGGTTGCCGAATACTGCGGACACCGACTCCTGTGCAATTCGACTCATATGAGCCGGTGCTCCATCGTGCTGGAAAATAACCCGCCTCATTTCCTCTGCGTCTATTCCTGCACGCCTGCACATACGGCGCAGATGCGTGGAAATAAAATTGGCGTACTCCGCGCCCGTCAAATTTCCCGCAAACTCAAACGGTCCAATCTGAAAGGAAACAAATAATCTAACGTTATCCGTGATATCTATTTTTGTGGGGGTTACATTCCATTCGATAGTACGAATGAAGCAGAGTTTAAAAAATTTCACATCTTCTCAATATTATCGGTTCAACATGCTTGTCGGAAAAGTTGCTTCATATTTTTGGAATTGAATCTACAAAGCCGGGTAACTCTCCAATATTTTAATTTTCCATTTTATCGATAATCATTCTGGCGTGTCATATAACACGTAAAGGAATAAAAAGCTTACCAGCCGATTTCCTATTATTCCAGCCCACATATTGAGCGGCGGAAAGCGGTGCTGGTTGCGCGTTGTAATTATGCGGTGCGGATTTGCATCTTTTGGCGCCCACCAATGGAAGTTTTTTGTATTCCATGCACCGTTTTTCCCGAACGAGCTTTCATCGGTAAAGAGGATTCCGTCCAGAAAATGCTCGTCCTCCTCTTGGTGGCGAATGAGCCAGCGACAAAAATCACTCTTCCTTTCGTAATCGCCTGCAATCAATCCTTGCACTCGAGTGTAGTGGTACGGGTGCAACCCTTCCGCCTTTAGCGTCCGCTACAGAGTCGAGGCGCTGACCTGGAGTGATCGAGCAACAGCGCGCGTACTTGTTGTCGGATCTTCCTCGACAGCCCGGAAAATCTGTTCCTCTCGACGGGGGGTCCGCGCCGTCCGTGGCCGTAGTAGAGGAGCAACGCCAGTTCTAACCCCGGGATCTCAGGGGGGAGCGGGGCGGGGGTCCCGCGCGGGGTACTCGGGGTATGACGTCACGGCGGGAAGGGTAAAACCAGGTAGTGGGGGAGCAAGACGGCCGTTGACCTCCCCGTGTTTGCGGTTCAGCCAACCATCTATTTGGGGAATTAGGCGGTATGTCCATCTCCCCTTCACGGAAGCATCCCACTTTCGCTGCCAGCGTTGTAGGCTGCGTTTCCCGATTTCCTCTCTGTGCTCATCTTGGAGTCCAGCCGGTGACCTCCTCTGGTGGTATAGGGATTTTCTCTCTTCGGCCAGGACCTCTATAGGTGGCATTCCCACGAGTACGCACACTGCATCTTCCGATACTGTGCGAAACGCACAGGAAACCCTTACAGCGCTGAGCCGGTAGACCGCTGCCGTCTTTCGTCGGTACTTCTCGGTAGTCAATGCATTGCCCCAAATGGGAATACCATAGGTCAGGACCGAAGTGACCACTGATGCCAGTAGCTGCCTCCTCGCCTGCCTCGGCCCGCCTATGTTTGGCATCAGTCGCGCTAACGCCGCTCTAACCTTTTCCGCCTTGCCAACGACGTACTCTACGTGCTCTTTGAAGCTGAGTCGTGCGTCGATCATCAGACCCAGGTATTTTATACTGGGCTGTGACGTAATTGTGTGATGTCCCACAGTCAGCTCTATCGTCTCTATCTTCTTCCTGCTGGTGATCAGCACAGCCTCCGTCTTGTGCTCAGCTAGTTTCAAACCAGCTGTACCCATCCAGTGCTGGATCTGGGTGTATGTCTCTTCGAATATCCTGTTAGCTTCTTCCAGGTATTTCGCAACGATAACCACTGCGGCGTCATCGGCAAAGGCGACTATCTCTACTCCTTGTGGCGGTGTTAGTTTCAACAAGCCATCGTACATTATGTTCCACAGAAGTGGACCGAGCACCGAGCCTTGATGTACGCCCCCAGTGATTTTGTACACTCGTGGTCCATCTTCTGTGTCATACTTTAGGAACCTGTTGTCAAGGTAGCTTCCTATTATCCTTTTCAGATAGGATGGCACGTTCAGCTTATCCAGCGCAGAGCAGATGTTACCCCACCTGGCTGAATTAAAAGCGTTTTTGATATCGAGGGCGACCACGAGGCAATACTTCTTTGCCTCGGAGGACCCGAACCGAGGGCCGAAACGTAAAACATTTTGTATTCCATTATTGACTTTGGAATACCCTTCACTGGCCGGACCGAAGCCGAATCCACACGATCTACTTGTTCATCCACACGGCCGCACACATCTCCGACTCGTTTCAATTGATTGGCTATAAACTGACACAATGACCTTCTTCAGCGAGATACTACAACTCTTCGGATATTTCACCTTAGCAGCTTTCAAAAACTGGAAACGCGACACTGCCACGAAGACTCGCCTAAAACAACAACTCCGATTTCTACTTAAACGTAGAAAAGAAGAATAAAAAGACTTCTGAAGAGGACCCGAACCGAGGGCCGAAACGTAAAACATTCTGTATTCCATTATTGACTTTGGAATACCCTTCACTGGCCGGACCGAAGCCGAATCCACACGATCTACTTGTTCATCCACGCGGCCGCACACATCTCCGACTCGTTTCAATTGATTGGCTATAAACTGACACAATGACCTTCTTCAGCGAGATACTACAACTCTTCGGATATTTCACCTTAGCAGCTTTCAAAAACTGGAAACGCGACACTGCCACGAAGACTCGCCTAAAACAACAACTCCGATTTCTACTTAAATGTAGAAAGAAGAATAAAAAGACTTCTGAAGAGGACCCGAACCGAGGGCCGAAACGTAAAACATTCTGTATTCCATTATTGACTTTGGAATACCCTTCACTGGCCGGACCGAAGTCGAATCCACACGATCTACTTGTTCATCCACACGGCCGCACACATCTCCGACTCGTTTCAATTGATTGGCTATAAACTGACACAATGACCTTCTTCAGCGAGATACTACAACTCTTCGGATATTTCACCTTAGCAGCTTTCAAAAACTGGAAACGCGACACTGCCCCGAAGACTCGCCTAAAACAACAACTCCGATTTCTACTTAAATGTAGAAAAGAAGAATAAAAAGACTTCTGAAGAGGACCCGAACCGAGGGCCGAAACGTAAAACATTCTGTATTCCATTATTGACTTTGGAATACCCTTCACTGGCCGGACCGAAGCCGAATCCACACGATCTACTTGTTGACACTATCTTCCTGAGTTGGTCTGGGCAGGTAGGTTGTTGACTTGGCTGCTCTTTCAGGCAGGTCATGACTACCTTGTAAGGTCTGCCCCAGGGATCCCCTTCGACTTCACCGAGTAGCTCGATCCAGCTTTGCCTTTTGCTCCGCTTGATTGCCTTAGCCAGCGCACTTCGTGTCGCCTTGTGCTTCGCCTCTAGTGCTTGGTGCGAATCCTTGCCCCTAGCTCTTTGGGCTAGCCTCCTCGTTCGGTTGGTTTCGCGTCGTAGCCCAGCAATCGTATCGTTCCACCAATACATAGGGGGGTGATGGTTTCCTTCCCGCCTTCTCGGCATCGTAGCATCACAGGCCCTTGCTACCCTTTTCATCAGTTCTTGGGCTTTAGTCTCTGCGTTTTGGTTGTCGGTTTCCATTTCACTGTCGTCCAAGGCCTCGCGAAACACGTCTATGTCGAACATGTTTGTTTTCCAGCCGAGGACCTTGGAACCACCTAACGTCCGTCGCTTGCGCCTCGACACTTCCCATGTGATGGCACAATGGTCACTATGTGTTATGACGGGTATCGCGTGTTAACGTAGGCGGAGGAAGGGGGAAGGGGAAATGAATACTGGTTCTACAAATAAAAAAAATTCAAATATAATTTAATTAATGCACAAAAAATTAGGCTCGATACAAGAAAAAGTTACGGGATAATTTACAAATAAAAAAAGTTATAAAAATGTTTCGCAATAATAATAATGACTCGAATTTGACGGGTTACCGGACACGCGAAGTCCCAAACGCTATTTCTCGACCCGTTTAATATTTCTCTCAATTTATAATTGTGGTAAGTTGGGCGCCAGCCTTTCTCGGGCAACGCGCTTACGCGTACGCAAAGTTTTCAGACTCAAAAAAAAAACCAACACAAACACGGCCTTCGGCCGGCAAGCAAGAGACTCGATACAAATTCAAATGGGGACGTCTCGGGGTATCTGGGGACGGACGGGGTTCTCGAACACAATGGCCACTTCTTGGACCACGACTATTTCAAACTTAATTTTCCAATTTTCGAATTAACATTACTCAAAAACCAAAATCTCGAAATACGAATTGCGCGATTTTGTCGCGCCGCGATTTATTCTCACGGGCTATGTCACCCGAGCCGGCCGACGGCCGTGCTACACGAGGCTGGCCGCGGCTACGCGCGCGCGAGGGGAATCTTCACGAGGGACACCGGGGATCCGCCACGAGCACCTTTTTACACTTTATTCGCTATTTGTTACTCTAATATTCGGGTAAGAACCCGAATCACTCGCACGGATTTTTCGTTCGTAAATCTACTTTACACGTTATTTAGGCGACGCGCACGGTAAGGGACGACGATCAGGAACGACGGGGGAGGGGTAAAGGGAACGAATTTTAACAGCCGCTCGTGCGACCGAATTTCCCGAACTGATTCTAATGGCTTTCTATAGCCGCTCTTGTGACAGAGAAAAGGGAAAAACTTACAGCTTCGCTGGGAAGTCCTTCTCAATCGATGCAGTTTTTCCTTTCCTCGGCTCTACGCTCCTCTCTGTCGGCTCGGTTCGGGTTTTTCGCTTCGTTCTCTATTCGCTCTCCTCGTGCGACCACGCTCCGGAACAAAGTGCCGGTCCACGCCGGCCGGCTTCCTCGTCTCGCCCAATCCCGTAACAGATGACGGACCTCCTATTGATTTTCGGATCGCGGGCCACGTGGCTCGCCCTGTCGCTCGATCCTCGCCGTGATTCTTCTCTCTCTCCCGAGTCGACGAGCGCCCTAGTCGGTACAGCGCTCGCCAGCCATACCGCGCGAGAGCTGCAGTCTCTCCTGACGCGCGGTAGGCCGGAGACTCGGGAGATGGCGGCAGGAGGCCCTCAGACGGTCAGTCCACCGTCCACGTCGTTGGGAGATGGCGTTGATGGCTCTCCGAGTCGACGGCCGGGCCGACGTGGCTCCAGTCGAAAGTCCGCGTGGTCGCGTCGTGATCGTGATAAGGGGGGTGCGGGAAGGACGGGGAGGATGGTGTCGCGGCTTCGATATAATAAAAAAATACCTTAAAAATACCTTAATTTTAACATGTAAATTTTTCTCTATAAAGGTGCGTGGCGGAGACTGAGCCCGAGCGTGGTCACGCGGGCTCTTTCTCTAACTCCTTTGTGACGCAACGTCACAACTCCCCCCTGCTTAAACTGGAGTACTCCCCTCTTTTCCTGCAAGAGCGGTTATTCAGTTATGCTTTCTTTACTTCAGGGGAGGAGGTCGGGATGGGTGTTTAACGGAAGGTGTACTTGAGTACTAGGCTGGCGGCATTTACCCATAATATCCGCTGGCTAGAGTTTTCCATAATACTGAAGTGACACATCTTTTAGAATTAAATCACAGACTGGTTACCTTAATTTATTAAGTCTTTGCGATGACTTTGCCCTACTGGTAGTCGTTCGTCGCAAACTCAGGTACTGTCGTCAGTCGTTCTGTCGCTTCACCATCGGATGAGTATCTCGATGCTCGCTGGGACTTCCGGCGAGGCTTCCTTGGCCCTTCACCGTAGCTAATCTCTAGATGACTACGTTGTCTCGCTGGTCGCTGGATTCTTCTTAGTCGCGGCTTCCTGGGCCGTTCGTGAAGCTGTTCCAGAGCCAGGCCCTAGGATGTAGGATATCGTGTTTGGGACAGCAGTGGGTGGGGGTAGGATTTGGGGCATCAGGATAGGATTTTGAGTGTGGGACATCGGTAGGGGAAGGGGGAATTTGGGGCATCAGGATAGGACATCAGGATAGGAGTTGGGTGTGGGACATCGGTAGGGGAAGGGGGAATTTGGGGCATCAGGATGGGAGTTGGGGGTGGGACATCGGTAGGGGAAGGGGGAATTTGGGGCATCAGGATAAGGACATCAGGATAGGAGTTGGGTGTGGGACATCGGTAGGGGAAGGGGGAATTTGGGGCATCAGGATGGGATTTGCATCTCGCAAAACCCAAGTTAGCACTCCAAGCAAAGCGAGCATTAATACGCGCGAGTCTGTTCCTGATCGTACCGTTCTTGTCGTTCTAACCGGGAGATCAGGTCGAAGAGGTGGGCGTCGGAGAGCTCCACCCTCTTTGAACGTTGGGAACGTAGCCCGCTACGGCGACGCCGTTTTGGGCTCGGGGCTGCTGTATCTGGTGATCGCGGCCTGCTCGGGCCGGCGATCGCTGGGTCAGGGACTGCGTCTTCTTCTGAGGTTGGGACTCCTTGCGGGTCCCGGAAGGGCTTCAGATCCTTAATGTGAACCCGAGGGTTGCGACGACTCGTCGGATCCTCGAGTTCATATACTACAGGGGAGTGCACCGCCAGGATACGAAAGGGGCCGCTATACCGCGGCGCCAGTTTGGCGGCGAAGTTCTGCGCTCCTGACGACAGAACTCGGTTCTTCCGCAGAACTACATCTCCCACCTGATACCTCGTATCTTTTCGGCTTTTGTTGTAGTATTTGGCCTGCCTTTTCGCGGCGGCCTCTAGGTTCTTCCGAACCCAGTCGTGCAGCAGAGGTAACCGCTGCATCCGATTGGACCATGCTTCCGGGTCTCCGGGGGTTAATTTGGGGGGTTCAGGGGCTTCGTCTCGGAGGCTTTTGGCTGGGCGGGGGTTTCGGCCAAAATTCAAGAATGCGGGGGTCATCTGGGTTGAGGACTGCACGGCCGTGTTCATCGCGAAGCATAACTCCGGTAGGTGGGCGTCCCAGTCTCGGTGATCCATTCCCACGTACGATGTTATCATCGTCTTCAGAGTCCGGTTAACTCGCTCAACCGGATTCGCCTGCGCGTGGTAAGGCGGCACCGTTGTCTGGTGAATTCCAAGCTCGTCCAAATACCGCGTTACGTGCGTGTTGACAAATTCCGTCCCGTTGTCGGTCAGGAAGTACTGTGGGCAACCGTACCGGTTGACCACCAGAGTCTCGAATGCCTTCATTATTGTAGCGCCGGTAGCACTACCGAGCGCCTTAGCCTCCACGAACTTCGTGAAGACATCCTGGAAGACAACGACGTAACGGTTCTTAGATTTGCTGGGGGGAAACGGACCCATCACGTCGGCAGCGACTACGCACCATGGACCTTCCGTGGTGCGCTCTCGCATCAGGCCGGACGGGGGTAACTGCGAAACCTTGTGGAGCTGGCATACCGGACAACGCGCCACGTATCGTGCCACATCTTGGAATATGCCTGGCCAGAAGAAATCCTGGATGACCCGTTGATATGTCTTATCAGTACCCAGGTGGCCAGCCTGGGGTCCTTGATGGGCATCCTCCATTGCTCGCGGCCTAGTCTCGGCCGGCAAGACAAGCTTCCAGGCATCCAAGTCCACAATCGTCGGATCGATGATCGAATGCGGTCGATGGTAGTACAGTTTGTTGTCCTCAAGTTTCCAGCTTGGGTATTTCCATGGGAATTCACGGACGTTTTGTACCTTATCCAGGTACCAGGGGTCGGTACTTTCTCCGAGTGCGGCTAAGGCCGCGTCGGGGTCCTCGTACATGCGGGAAAGGGCATCAGGGACAACATGAAGGGTTCCTTTCCTATGGATGATCGTCAGGTCCCATGCTTGCATCGAGAGTGCCCACCGGGCTAATCGTCCCGAAGGGTCCTTCAGATTCCTTAGCCATTGGAGACTGCTGTGGTCGGTGATGACAGTAACGTGAGTGCCTTCGATGTACGGTCGAAACTTCCTCACTGCCCAGATTACCGCCAAGCACTCCTTCTCGGTGACGGTGTATTTGCGTTCTGCGTTACTCAGCACCCTGCTGGCAAACGCGATCGGATGCTCTTCACCGTCGAATTCCTGCGTCAGGACGGCTCCCACGGCCGAGTCGCTGGCGTCTGTCTGGAGGACGAAAGGGCGGGTGAAATCGGGGCGGGCTAGGATAGGGGTCTGACTTAGGGCTTCGCGGAGAGACTCGAAGGCTTCCTGCTGTTCGGTCCCCCAGTTCCAGGGAACATCCTTTTTCAGGAGCTCGGTCAGGGGAATTTTATCCCGCGAAAGGGTGGGTAAAAATCGGGCATACCACCCTACCATTCCCAGGAAACGGCGTAATTGCCGAAGGGTCCTGGGTGGAGGGTATGCTAGGATAGGGGCAACTTTTTCCGGGTCGGCCTTCAATCCGTCCCGGCCGATGGCGTATCCTAGATACGTTACTTCCGGGCAGAAGAATTCGCTCTTCTCCCGGTTGATGGTGAGCCCAGCGGCTCGGAAGACTTCCAGGACGATCCTCAAATACTCGAAGTGCTCCGCTTCGGTGTCGGTGGCGATGATCACGTCATCGAGATACGCAAAGACATGGGGCTCCCATGCCGGATCGATGAGCTGATCCATCAGCCGCTGAAACGTCGCTGGTGCGTTCGTCAGCCCGAACGGCATTCTCCTGAACTGGAACAGTCCTCGGCCAGGAACGGCGAAGGCGGTGACAGGACGACTTTGGGGGGCTACAGGGATCTGGAAATAAGCCTGGCTCAGATCCAACTTCGAGATGAACCGGGCTAGCCGAAGGCCATCCAAGATCCGATCCATATTGGGAAGAGGGTAGGCGTCCTTCAATGTTACCCGGTTCACGTCGCGATAGTCAATGCAGAAACGATGCTTTCCGCCTGGCTTCGGGACGATCACCGGGTTACTTAGCCAAGAGCTCTTCGTCCTCTCAATCACTCCCTCTTGGACCATCTTATCGACTTCGGCTTGGGCTATTCGGAGGAGGTACGGGGAAATTGTACGGGGCTTCTGTCGGATCGGGGGGTGCCCTTGCACGTCGATATAATGTTGCGTCAGGTTCGTTCGTCCTAACTGTCCGTCCTGTGAGGGGGATACTAACTCGTCCAGAAGGGATTCTAGACGTCTATTCGCCGAGACCGAGGCAGGTTCCAAGCCTGCAGCCTCGGGGAATGCGGGGATGCTCCAACGTGGCCCACTCGGTGTCGCGAAGCTACGCTCCGGACCACCGTGAAGGGACCACGTATCCGTTTTATAATCCACTCGCATTCCGAACAATCTCAAAAAGTCAATCCCCATAACAAATTCGTAGCCTAACGCGGCTACACGTACCTGGAGGGATTGGACTTTTCCTGCGAGATCGAAGGTCAGGGTGACTGCCCCGTCTACCGGAACTACTGCCCCGTTGGCGACCCGAACGCCCTCCACTATCGGTTGCAAGAGGAGTCCTCTCCTCCTTGCTACCTCCAGCCCGAGGTACGTTTTCGTAGAACCAGGGTCGACCAACGCCAATAGGAGTTCGCCACCCACGTTAATCCATAAGTGGTGGCGAGCATCCATACTTAAAGCTCCGATAAACATTTCTTCCCGGTCAGCCACCTCTTCCTCTTCTCGGGCAGCCATATGTTCGCACGGGAACAAGTCTGTTTCATTTCCTGTTTCTGTTGGGGGCGGGTTTGACTCTGCCTGCCGCTCTGGTGCTACGCTCGTCGTGGCACAGTCAGGCTGCGGCTGGGGTCGGGGTATCTGAAGGAGGTTCTCCTTCTTTAACGAACGTCGGGAGGTACAGGGGCTTACTGCCCTCCCGACCGGGCGTTTTCCGAACGCTTTCGTTCGCAATTCCGGCACGAGTTGACATCACATCCGGGCCATCCACAGATTCT
Source organism: Ophion slaviceki (assembly GCA_944452715.1). Lineage (NCBI taxonomy): Eukaryota > Metazoa > Arthropoda > Insecta > Hymenoptera > Ichneumonidae > Ophion > Ophion slaviceki. The sequence continues at coordinate 4,516,812 of OX101784.1, read as the reverse complement.
GCAGAATCGGCCCATCAACTGTGTGCACTCCCGGTAACGGTGTCCCGGTTGCCGGCAGTTGTAACACCTCGGGCCAGGTCCTTCAGGATTGCTGGGCCGAGGTTGTTTCGGGGACGGGCTTTGGGGAATTCGTGGGGGATTCGCGGAGGGTTTGGTTGGCGGGTTTTTCCAGGTATGTGGGGAGCAAGGGGCGGATGGGGGTTTAGGTGGGGAAGGGGGTTTCTGAGGCTGCTTCGCCTTCTTGGGGTAGCCGCTACGACCCTTGGTCTTGGCGGCTGAGTCGGAGGGGTTCTGGCGAGGGGTTCGGCTCGGTGATGGAGGGGTAGGCGGGGGAGTGGGGTAGTGCTCCTCATCCTCGGCGGGCTCGTATTCCTCTGGTTCCTCCAGGGCGGCTATCTTCATGCGGGCCTCCCGGCCACGCTGCGCATACGATGCCGAGGGCAGAAGTGTCAGACCCTTCTTCGGCGGGGCCCTGTAGGCCTTCGCTTTTCCCCAAAATATCTCGCGGCTGCGTCCCAGCCGCTGGAGATCGAGGAAGCTGCTTACATCCTTCCGCTGGATGTGCTCGGCGTAATCCGGGTGCAGATTCTCGCAGCATATATCGAGTTGAGTCTCTTTACTCAACGGTGGGTTCAAGTGATTGAACAGGGTCCTGATCTTCACGAGGAACTCCGCCATAGGCTCTCCTGGCCCCTGCGTGCGGAGTTCTATTTCCTTTCGGAGACGTTCCTGTAGGTCTCCATGGCCGAATTGTTCCCGAAAGTAGAATACGAATTCCTCGTATGAGCTCCATTCCTCTCGTTCTACTCTCAACCATAGGAGCGCGTCACCGGTGAAAGCTTCGGGGAGGGCGTCCATCAGATCTTCCTCCGTAAGCTTTCGGGAGATACAGTATTCATGCATCCTCCACAGGAATTCCTCGGCATCTTCGTCCGGATTCCCCGCGAATCGGGGCCCGTATCTCTGCCAATGGTCTATTCCTCTCGCATGCCGTGGCCCTTGCGAGTCGTAATGTTGTGACGCGTCCTGGTGTAATCGGGGTCGGGGAGGGGGAGGGTCTGCATGTCGCGACCGAGCCTTTGGGAGGGGTCCTATTCGGGTACTGTTCCGGGGGGTGGGTGCCGACAGGGTATACGTGTCATGCGGTGGCCACTCCTGGCTACCGCTAATCCGTAACAATCCTGTGGCAGTTGGACTAGAGGTGGGGAGGGCTTGGGATGGTTGGTGGGGTGACTGGGAAGGGGGAAGGGCAAAGGTGACCGCGGTACGGTCGGGGGCCGGGGTGACGTTGGTTCTGGGCGCGGGTGTCGGACTATATCTCTCTGTTGCCGATCTCCGATCCCGCTGGACCGGCAGTCTCCTGGGCGAGGGCGTCGGCGTTCTATCGTGGTCATCCGGACCGGCTGCCTCTTCTTGGAACGCGTGGGGTGGCGGCGTCATCGTCCGCCTCTGGGTTGGCTGGTACTCTTCGTATGCCGGGGATTGGTGGCGGTCAGCAGTCGATGCGAATAACGGTGCTGTCAGTGGATCAACCAAGGCAGCCCCTAGCGAGAATGGGGGGGCGTCCCCCCGCTCATCCTTCCGGACATCCCAACGGATTAACGCTCCGGGAATCCGTGTCCTTATTTCGTGCCGGATGAGACGATCTTGTACTTCGCTTTGTGTCCCATCCGTGTTGAGGCCCGCTCGGTCACAGGCTGCTAGGATGTCCCGCATCGTCTTCAACCGCTCAACTTTTTGTCGGGCGATCCTCTCTTCCGTAGCCATCAGCGAGAGATTGGATACATCCACTGAGAGGGGCGATGTCGATCCTCGGGGGTGATCTATGGGGGAAGTGGTCATAACGGGGGACGTACGGGTTGGGGTCGTGACTGTACTCGTCGTCACCGGGGTATCTGCCATTTTGCGGATATGCTAAACGCAATAAACAAAAAAAAAATTGGGGGGCTGGGAAGGGCAAACCGCTCGCGATTACTCCGCGGCACGGTTAAAACGGAATATAAATCTTTGGTCAAAACCAAAACCCAAAAAAAATTAAGTAAAACCCAATGGCTTCAATAACTCAATTTTTAAAAGCAAAAATACCGCAATAAACAAACAATGGGAAGTCTTACACGACAATTCGTTTATTGACTCTACTCCCTGGGACTGTAACGTTACTTCGGTTTATTTGGATAACTGACTCTAAGTTCCCAAGGGAGTATTTTTTTCCGGACTCCGACAACGCAATATTTTGCAAAAATTTTCCTTAATACCGAGAAAATTTGAAAGTTGTCGAGTCTTCTATTCTGTACTTTATTCCGCCAACTGAATAATTATTCCTTAAGGGATTCTGATTCCCAGCCAAAACAATGCTATGTTCCTTAAATTATTCAGGAGGCCCCACAAAAGAATAGAAATTATTTGGGGATCGTTCGGGGTGTGGGGTGACCGTTCGCGAGGGACTCAGCGTCGCGGTCTTTGTTAGGGCTTCGTAACGAAAAGTATTGGAGCAAGGGGCAGCACTTCTCCCAAGTGTGAAGAAAATTGGGGGGGGATATGCGTGGTCAGCGAGGAAAACGATAAAGCGCAAAACAAACAAAAAATGGGAATTTATACCGTCATGTCAAAAGTCATCGCAAAATACACAAAAATACCAAGCAAGCCTAATCCGTGTCAGTGCAAAGCTATTCCACAGTATTTTCGGGATTGAAAAAAAACACACAAAAAAAACAAATGGCCAATCAGTACCAATTGCAAAAAAAAAGAAAACACAAAAAAAAAGCAAGTACTCAATAATATTATTTCATAAAAAAAAATCAATTCCGACAAACGAAACGAATAGCCAGTATGCGAAAACTGTAATTAAGGCAACAATTCACAAAGAAAAATCAGCTCAGTATTTTTCACTCACGCGGTATTCCCTTAAGCAATAACAACTGCTTCTAAATTGCCAACGCAATACAACAACAAAAAACTATTTTAATTGCCCAAGCAATAATGCTAAATCAATCTTTAATTGTTAGCGAAATAGTGCACAAATTAAGTTTTCAGTTGCCAGAGCAATAATGCGAAAATTAATTTTTAATTGCCAACGCAATCATGCACCAATTAATTATTTTAATTGCCAGCGCAATAACGCGATAATTAATTTCTCAATTGCCAACGCAATAATGCAAAATCAAATTTTTAATTGCCAGCGCAATAATACAAAAATCACAATTTAATTTGCCAAGTACACAAGCAAGTATGGGTTCTAGGGGAAAAGAGGGTAAGTGCGGTCGCCGAAAATGTGCAAAAATAAATTCCAATCGCTAACACAAAAAAAAACAATTTTATTTTCTATTTAATTGTTAGCGAAACTCAAAAAAAAATAATCAGGTGCAACTATTAGACGGAAACTCGGTCGTCCGAATTTTTCCGATTCTCGCAAAATTCTCTAGTTGCGAGTGCCGTGGCGGGGCAGGCTATACCTGTCAGGGGTGGGGGTAATTATTATTTCGCACGAAAACGCAAAAAAAAACTATTCGATTTGAACCGTTCACACCGAATAAATGTTTTGTCACTGAATCGAAAAATAATAATTTTCGAAAAATAAGTATTATTAATTCAAAAATTAACAATAATAAATTTAACAACAATAATAGTCGTGGTGGGCTCTTTCTGTAAAAAAAACAAAAGTTTTTTCGGGCCCCACGTTGGGCGCCAATTTTATGACGGGTATCGCGTGTTAACGTAGGCGGAGGAAGGGGGAAGGGGAAATGAATACTGGTTCTACAAATAAAAAAAATTCAAATATAATTTAATTAATGCACAAAAAATTAGGCTCGATACAAGAAAAAGTTACGGGATAATTTACAAATAAAAAAAGTTATAAAAATGTTTCGCAATAATAATAATGACTCGAATTTGACGGGTTACCGGACACGCGAAGTCCCAAACGCTATTTCTCGACCCGTTTAATATTTCTCTCAATTTATAATTGTGGTAAGTTGGGCGCCAGCCTTTCTCGGGCAACGCGCTTACGCGTACGCAAAGTTTTCAGACTCAAAAAAAAAACCAACACAAACACGGCCTTCGGCCGGCAAGCAAGAGACTCGATACAAATTCAAATGGGGACGTCTCGGGGTATCTGGGGACGGACGGGGTTCTCGAACACAATGGCCACTTCTTGGACCACGACTATTTCAAACTTAATTTTCCAATTTTCGAATTAACATTACTCAAAAACCAAAATCTCGAAATACGAATTGCGCGATTTTGTCGCGCCGCGATTTATTCTCACGGGCTATGTCACCCGAGCCGGCCGACGGCCGTGCTACACGAGGCTGGCCGCGGCTACGCGCGCGCGAGGGGAATCTTCACGAGGGACACCGGGGATCCGCCACGAGCACCTTTTTACACTTTATTCGCTATTTGTTACTCTAATATTCGGGTAAGAACCCGAATCACTCGCACGGATTTTTCGTTCGTAAATCTACTTTACACGTTATTTAGGCGACGCGCACGGTAAGGGACGACGATCAGGAACGACGGGGGAGGGGTAAAGGGAACGAATTTTAACAGCCGCTCGTGCGACCGAATTTCCCGAACTGATTCTAATGGCTTTCTATAGCCGCTCTTGTGACAGAGAAAAGGGAAAAACTTACAGCTTCGCTGGGAAGTCCTTCTCAATCGATGCAGTTTTTCCTTTCCTCGGCTCTACGCTCCTCTCTGTCGGCTCGGTTCGGGTTTTTCGCTTCGTTCTCTATTCGCTCTCCTCGTGCGACCACGCTCCGGAACAAAGTGCCGGTCCACGCCGGCCGGCTTCCTCGTCTCGCCCAATCCCGTAACAGATGACGGACCTCCTATTGATTTTCGGATCGCGGGCCACGTGGCTCGCCCTGTCGCTCGATCCTCGCCGTGATTCTTCTCTCTCTCCCGAGTCGACGAGCGCCCTAGTCGGTACAGCGCTCGCCAGCCATACCGCGCGAGAGCTGCAGTCTCTCCTGACGCGCGGTAGGCCGGAGACTCGGGAGATGGCGGCAGGAGGCCCTCAGACGGTCAGTCCACCGTCCACGTCGTTGGGAGATGGCGTTGATGGCTCTCCGAGTCGACGGCCGGGCCGACGTGGCTCCAGTCGAAAGTCCGCGTGGTCGCGTCGTGATCGTGATAAGGGGGGTGCGGGAAGGACGGGGAGGATGGTGTCGCGGCTTCGATATAATAAAAAAATACCTTAAAAATACCTTAATTTTAACATGTAAATTTTTCTCTATAAAGGTGCGTGGCGGAGACTGAGCCCGAGCGTGGTCACGCGGGCTCTTTCTCTAACTCCTTTGTGACGCAACGTCACAGTGTATAGATCCCCGATACCTGCCAGCGTGTACCGCCGTTAGCGAGTCCACCACTGACGAAGGTGATGTCTATCATCGAGGAGGCATCTCCCTTGCAGTACGTTGGTACCTTGCCATCGTTGAGCAGAACTAGGTTCAGTACGGACAGTGCTTCCAAGAGTGCCTGACCTCTTTTGTCCGTCTTTTTACTGCCCCAGTCCAGTGCCCAGGCATTGAAGTCACCCGCAATCGCATGTGGAGTCCGATCCTTGGCGTCTTTTACCAGCCGGTCCAGACTTTCTTCAAAGTTCTCCAGTGTCATGCTCGGTGGCATGTAGCAGCTGAAGATGTGAGGGCCGTTTATTTTTGCCCTAACAAAACCGTCTTCCAGTCTCTTTGAAATGTCCTGGAATGGGTACTCGCTGCAGGCCCAGATACCAGCTTTGCCCGCTTTATCCGCTACCCAGGAATGGTGGTCGAGGATCCTGTATGGCTCCGAGATGATCGCCACGTCAGCCTTGTGCTCCCGCACAGTCTGCATAAGCAGATCCTGTGCCGCTTCACAGTGATTAAGATTCACTTGCAGTACTCTCATTCTCGCTTTCGGATGAGCGTCTGGTAGGCCTTCTTATACGCTGGGCATTTGAAGCTTCCTGCCGCATGCTTGCAAGCATCTTTATCCTCTTTGCTGCTACACAGAGCACAGCGGGGCTCTGCAGCGCACTTTTCGGCCTTGTGACCTTCGCCACCGCATTTGATGCAGCACTTCGATCTATCCACCGTGCTTTTGCAACTGCTAGACAGATGCCCATAGTGCCAGCACTTGAAGCACTTAGTTGGCTTCACTATCTCTCGGATTCGACAGACTGCCCAGCCAACTCGAACTTTCCCTATATTGGTAGCCTTTTTCGCTACCGAGGCAGGTAGTGTCAGCGTCGCTGTTAGGGTGCCACTGTACGCTTTCCGGGTAGATTTGACAGCTTCAGCTTCCACCAAGACGTTCTCGCCTAGGACGTCCAGGAGGGCTTCGTAGATCTCCTGCTTCGTCGTATCTTCGGCCAGGTCTTTGATTTCGATCGTAGTGAGCTGCACCCTGCTTTTTATTGCCGCTTCTTCGCCGAGGGTCGTCTCGATAGCCGTAGAAAACTCGGCGGTTTTGTCTTGGCTTGCTTTATCGAAGACGAGGATGATGTCACCCCCCATCGTTCGACGTATTTTCGAGACACTTTGTCCGACCTCCTTCAATTTTTCGTCCTTCTTCATCTTAGAGAGGATCTCAGCATAGCTGAGATCTCCTTTCCGCTTGATGATCAGTGCATTGGGGAGTGCAGGCTCCTTGCGCGGCTTCCTTCGCGGTTTCCGTTGCACTTGCTTCCAGTCAGCACTGGCAGCCTTCTTGGTCAAGTTCCCGTTGTCTTCGGGAGGTTCCGGAGGTGGTTCCTCTCGTACTTTCTTCTTTCTCTTGGGCTTGCGGGCTTCTGTCGGAGGCGGAGTGCGCTTCTTCTTCTCCGCGTTTTCCGGACGTTGACCGGTTTTTGGCGTGGTCACCACAGAGGCGAAGGTGTTCAGTGTCGTCTGTGTCGAGGCAGCGTTCGTCGGTGCCGGTGCTATGCCCGCCACCGTCTTGTCTGCTTCTTCCTCCAATCTGAGCACCCGTTTGTACGAAGTGCTCATGGAACTGGCGAGCTTTCGGATTTCACCGTGGACGTTCGACTTGCCTTTGATGAAATCCAGGAGGCGAGTGATTTCGTTACCTAGCATATACAGCTCTTCTCTCCACTTCTCTTCCTTTCCTTCACTTGGAACGTTGTGCGCCATGGAGGCCAAGTGGCCCACCTCCATGGTACTGCGGTCATTCGATGACGACGCCCGGGAGCCCGCTTGCTCACTCCCTGGAGGCGCCGGTACTGGGGTTCCGTGCCCCTGCACCCTAATCCGTACTTCCTTCATTGAACTTCCCATAATCATTTGTTGTCGAGGTTTGTTCTCCGTGTCTGTTGGTCCACGGGAGGTATTTTAATTGCCTCCCGTGTGTGTGTGTGTGTGTGTGTGTGTGTGTGTGTGTGTGTGTGTGTGTGTGTGTGTGTGTGTGTGTGTATGTGTGTGTGTGCGTCGATGTTTGAAAAATGCAATGAAGTCGTATGAAGACTGTGATTATTCTGGAATAAAAAAACATACATTTTTCCTTATTAATCTACGTGGCACTGTAATATTTAGAATAATAGTATTTACTGATAAAACTTACAATTAACCGAGAATCCATGTAGGCAGGTGGAGCACATGTTGCATGGGACAATTTGATGAAGTGGATTTCGACATGTGCTGCAGAAAATTCCACTCATTGCATTGAAACGTTCCCTGTAGTGGCCCCGCACGGCTTTTGCTTCCACAAACATGTCTCGGTCTTCGAGGAAGCATGAAGTGCAATACCTTGCCCTTTCATTCGTTGTTATATAGAAATAATTTATACAGAATACAGCTCTCGGATTGAGAATACGATGACGTTGCAAGTCCAGTCTATATTTTTGCACATCATGGTTTTCACCATCACAGTCACTTTCATAGCCTGAATCGATGAGTTCTAGATCATCTCTCAGTTCATCTATGTCCATGGCATCTATTTCATTATCACTGTCGTCGTCGCGGTCGTCGTCGTTGTTGGCGATATTGTTCATTGGAACCGCACCAATTTCTTCAGGCACCGAAGGGAATCCGTTTAAGCAAATGGTACACACGCTGCTTAGAACAATTTCATGGAGTGGATCTCGGCAGTTACTGCAGAAGATCCCACTCATTACTTCGTATGTTTCTCGGTAGTGGCCATGCACTGCTATCACGTTCTCAACCATTCCACCCATGTCCAATATGCACCTCGTACAACATTTCACACCACGAGATGGAATGAAATAATGGTAATTGACGCAATACACAGTTTGTCGGTGAAGATTATGAATAATTTGCAGGTCGAGTCTGAATTCTCGCCTATCATGGTTTCCATCATAATCACTTTCACAACCGGATTCATTAACTTCGAGATCACTGTCCAGTTCTTCTTCTTCTTCTTCATCTGTCACTTCCATCTCATTGTCGTCGTCATCGTCATCGCTGTCAATATCGATCACTTCAATGTCACGGATTTCATCGACCATTTCGTCGTCGTCGTCATCGCTGACAATATCGATCACTTCTATGTCGCGGATTTGATCAACCATTGCGTTGTCGTCCTCGTCGCTGACAATATCGATCACTTCAATGCCGTGGATTTCATCAATCATTGCGTCGTCGTCATCGCTGACAACATTGATCACTTCAATGTCACGGATTTGATCAACCATGTTGTACGTTTTTCCGCAGCACTTTTCAAAATCACTCTCGGAAATTGGAGAGACTAGAATGATGAAAAAACGACTACCCGAGTCCTTTTTAATTATGGGATCCTCATTGGATGCAGAATGGTGGTGATGAGTTGCTCATTTTTTCTGTCTTACTTACATTGAAAAACAAAGGAAAAACGAGTTTTTTCTCATTTTTCTCATAACACGTAGAAGATAGTGGAGGCAGAAGTACAAACCAGTATACCTTCTAAGATACCCCATCCAGGCTAAGGGTGAACGAAAAGATTTGCCGTCATCAGAGTGGGGCGTTATCAGAAAAGAAATACTCCATCAGTAGAGGCGGAAGCTGACCTGCTAGGGCTCAATCTCCACAAAACCGTCTTTGGCGAGAGCGCATGGGAAAATCATACAAGTGATTATGAGTTTTCCTTACTATCGCTGGAGGGTTAAATGAGTTGAAGTAAAACTCAATTGGTAAAGGCGGATGTTAACCTGCCAGAATTTAGACATTTTACGATCTCCACAAAACCACGTTTGACGACAGCGCATGGGAAAATCATACAAGTGATTGTGATGTTTTCCTTACTATCGCTGGAGGGTTAAATGAGTTGAAGTAAAACTCCATTGGTAAAGGCGGATGTTGACCTGCTAGAATTTAGGCATTCCACGATCTCCACCAAACCACGTTTGACGACGGCGGGTGGGAAAATCATACAGGTGATCGCCATATTTTTTTTTTTTTTTGGAATCTCGTTTCCCTATGTATGAATAACTTGAGCGCAGATGCTATAGCGGGTAACAGCCTGTTTCTCTTACGTTCCTGATATCCCATTAAACATTTCAGTCCATATACTGGCAATCTTTATATTTTTCATCGAGATACCGACTTCCTTTACATTTTCCGCCGTGAACGCCTACTCACACTTAAAAACCCCATAATATGCTCCCCTCCTCATATCTATATTAACCGTTCCATATTTTTTTCATGCTCTATCCCCACTGCAATACACATTGCAGTAAAAAAAGTCTGAGAGGGTATACTGTTAGACTTCTAAGATAGTCAGTCGAGGACAAAGACGGAAACATATTTTTCTTCAAAAGTTGTGGAGGCTGTGACCGCTGCTCGGAAAATTGAAACATTCGCAGTCGAGCAGTGAACTCATCCACATCGTGTTTTATTTGTCTTTAACCATTTTTCGTTGAAAAAAAAACTTATAAAAATGTCCGGCGACATATCAGAAGCAAGATTACGAGAGTAAGCCGCACTTATAAATTCAGTGGAAGAGTACAATGTGTCGGAGCATCAATTCAATGAATTCATCGAGTTGTTGGAAAATCAAAGCTGTAATAAACGCCAGCGATTATCGATCGGATATCGCCAATCATTAATCGCTCAAATAGCGCGACTTGAAGGGTTGAAAAACTCTGTGCGTCAACATTTTATTCATGAGGGTGCGGGATGTGGTGCGCGAGAAAGTGGTTTGATATGGCGGAACATTGAAACGGCATTTGAAAATCGTATATTGACTGGTTCAGTTATCAATCGCGACCATATTGACCCACGTCAATTTCTCGAAGATGCCAGGGACATGGTGCTTTTACATGTGAAAAACATTATCGAGGAAAGTTTGTGTGTAACGATTAATACCACGTTCAGCGGTGAGTTTGTGGCAGGTGATAAGCATGCAAACAAAAGTGTCAATACCAGAAACTTTGAACTTTTCCAGACATCTGATTAAAACGAGTGGTATGAGCAACGCGTTGTCGAACCCACTCTAGCATCTCTTGATGAATTTCAGGAACGCAACAGTGGGTGGACTTTGTTAAAAATTCTAAATTTAACCATAAGTGTGAATAAGTATAATCCAATGCGCGCAGGGTGTCACTTAAAATTGTCAAAGGAAATAATGATGAAGCGTGCCATTGTAAATGTCAAGTCCAATGACAATGCATGTTTTGCATGGTCTGTGATCGCTGCTCTATATCCCACCGAACGAAACAATGCCCGTCCATCTTCATACCCACACTATTCAACAATACTCAATCTACAAGATATTGAATTCCCAGTGGCCATACCGCAAATCAAGAAATTTGAGCTTCAAAATAAGTTATCAATCAATGTATATACCACCAACAAAAATAACATTGTTCCGATACGCGTGTCCCAATCCAAGAAGGAAAAGCACATTAATTTGCTATACGTACAAGATACGGAGGACAACAATGTGGGGCATTTCACTTGGATCAAAAACCTGTCGAGGCTTGTGAACGCGCAACTCAACGTAAACGGTCATCAAAAATATATATGCGATCGGTATGTAATAGTTAACGTAACTAATACACACACACACACAGACACACACACACACACACACACGCACACGCACACGCACACGCACACGCACACGCACGCACGCACGCACGCGCACACACACACACACACACACACACACACCCACGCACGCACGCACGCACACACACACGCACGCACGCACGCACACACACACGCGCGCACGCGCGCACGCACGCACGCACACACACACACACACACATGTGTTTATTAGTGTATATTAGATATATGCTAGAGGAATTAAAACATGAAAAAAAATAATAATTTTCGGTAGGTGTTTACATTATTTCTCATCGGAGGCTAAACTGCAGTCACATGAGGTTGATTGCAGCTCGATAAACGACTGTGCCATCCGTCTACCGAACGATACCAATAAGTTGCTCCAGTTCGTAATCTTCAACCGGAAAGAACGACACCCCTTCATCGTGTATGCCCATTTGGAGTGTGTATCAGCAAAGACTGACGAGGAGAACGCGACAAAAGATATATGTCATCAACATGAAGTATTTAGTATTGGTTATTACGTGTGCTGTGCATACGATGAATCGCTCTCTTCATATCATTCACGTCGCAGTGCTGACTGCATATCATGGTTTGTAGACGAACTTAAAAACCTAGCATTGCGCATGAAAAGCATTGTTTGCGACAATCTGCCAACGATACCTCTAACACCAACCGAGTGGGCGAGTTTTCGAAACGCCACTCAGTGTCATATAAGCGAAAAACCATTTGCGCAAGACGATGTACGTGTTCGAGATCATTGCCATGTGACCGGACGTTATAGAGGTCCTGCCCATTCAAAATGCAACCTAAATTACAAACAATCATTTTTTTTTCCCGTAGTTTTCCATAATTTGTCGGGTTATGATGCACATTTTATTATCAAGGAAGTCGCCACAGCTTTTGAAGGAAAAACTGACGTACTTCCAATCACAAATGAGAAATAGATCTCCTTCGCGAAGCATGTTGATATTAAAGACGATACAAAACATAAGATCCAATTGCGCTTCATCGATTCATACAAATTCCTCAACACCAGTCTTGACAAATTAGCATCATTTTTGACCGAGGACAAACTCAAAATTTTACGGATGCAATTTTCAACTCTGTCGTCAGGCGATTTCAATTTGTTGACGCGAAAAGGGGTCTTTCCTTATGAGTATATTGACGACGTGACTAGGTTGGACGACACTTGCCTACCACCACGTGACGCCTTTTACAGCTCCCTGACAGATGCTACAGTATCCGAGAGTGAGTACGCACATGCTGAGAACGTTTGGGAGCGGTTCTCCATTCGAACGCTGGGTGACTATAGCGATTTGTACTTGAAGACAGATGTCTTATTATTAGCCGATATTTTCGAACACTTTCGGAATACGTGCATTGAGAGCTATGGCCTAGATCCCGCGTATTACTACACATTGCCGGGGTATACCTGGGATGCAATGCTAAAACACTCGAATGTCAAGTTTGAATTACTAACGGACATCGATATGGATTTATTTGTTGAGCGGGGTATACGCGGTGGTCTTAGTCAATGCTCAAACCGTTATGCACGTGCTAATAACAAGTACATGGAGTCGTTTGATCCATGGAAAGCATCATCATACTTGATGTATTTTGACGTCAACAATTTGTATGGATGGGCAATGTGCCAACCCTTGCCATATGCAGATTTTCGTTAGGTCAACGACGGGTCCAACTTTGATCCACTATCCATCGCGCTAGATTCACCTACAGGGTACATCCTTGAGGTCGACTTAGAATATCCCCAATCTCTACATGATGCGCACAAAGACCTACCGTTTTGCCCAATACACGCAAAACCACCAGGTAAGCGGGAAGAAAAGCTACTAGCAACCGTCTGTTTTAAAAAACGCTACATCATACACTATAGAAATTTACAACAATGTTTACGTCATGGACTTTGCCTCACGAAAATCTATAGAGTATTACAATTCACACAATCCCCATGGCTACGTTCATATATCGAGTTAAATACTCAGTTTCGAACGCTGGCCAAAAACGATTTCGAAAATAATTTATTCAAATTGATGAATAATGCAGTGTTTGATAAAACTATGGAGAATGTGCGCAATCATGTAGATGTAAAGCTTTTGACAAAATGGGAGGGCAGGTATGGGGCGGAGGCAATGATTGCGAAGCCAAACTTCCACAGCCGAAGCGTTTTTTCGGAAAACCTCGTTGCCGTGAAATTGCGTAATCTCGAGGTGAAGTTCAACAAGCCGATATATGTGGGTATGTGCATACTCGACATATCCAAAACGTGCTTGTATGGATTTCATCACGAGTATATGGTACCATTGTATCGGAATAAATGTAAAGTGATGTATACCGATACAGATAGCCTCATATATGCCATTGAGAGTGAAGATGTATATGCAGACATGAAGTGCGACATTGAAAAATTTGATACGAGCGACTATTCAGCGGACAATATGTATGATATGCCGCTTGTCAACAAGAAGGTACCCGGTCTCATGAAAGACGAATGCAATGGTGCAATTATGACCGAGTTCATTGGACTTCGATCGAAAATGTATGCGACACGTGTCGAGGGTAAGAAGGATACTAAAAAAGTTAAAGGTGTCAAGAGCAGTGTTGTGGCTAGGACAATCACGTTTGACGATTATGCCCGATGCTTGAAGGAAGACACTGAAATGATGCGTAGTCAAACGTGTATTCGATCGAAGTTGCACAAGGTCTACACCATTCGTGAGACGAAAATCGCTCTAAGTCCTCATGATGAAAAGCGGTATATCATACCTGGGACCTCCGATACCCTACCATGGGGGCATTACAGAATACCGTCGTGAAAAGTTTGCTAATTTTTTTTTCCACAACCTTGATGTAAAATTGTGTATATTTTTGTGAATATTGATTCATAAAACTCGTGAAAATTATGTATATATTTTGTTAAAATTATGTTTGTTGATGTAAATATTTAATCGTGTAAGAATGGATTTATGATTTTCTGTAAATAAAGAAACGCACTTTTTATGATCCCATATGTTTATTCACTATATCCATCTCCTCGTACCCACGTTCCACGAAAAAAAGGGATTATCGACGGCGAGAAGGGAAAAAAGCAAGCCTGCTGTGGAGTCGGCCGGAGGTCTTGAAGGGATACATGCGGATACGACCAGCAGTTTAGGTCAAGAGTCATAAAACATACATATATATTTTTCCATTTTCTTTATTATCGACTACAAATCGGATTTACTTATCCAACTATTGTGGCTATTGTCGAACCTTAGCCATTTTACAAACATTCGATTAACGCACTTCTTCAATACTGCTTCAATGAGATAGATATCGGAGTGCTTGACACTGAGAAGCTCTTGTTCGTCGAAGCCACCGGCGATCGGTTCATCTTTATGGTCCTTCAAGTGGTACGTCACGGGGTGAGTTTTTTCACACGATAGATTGTAAATATTTCTGTTGTCCAATTTGCTGATTCTCACTTTATCACCAACGGTGAATTTCGGTTGTCTATTTATTGGAGGCTTATTGCAAATCTGCTGCAATTGCTTCTCATTTTCCGCGTTGACATTTCTCGGCTTCATCTTAATGGTGCGGTGTACAGAATCATCATATTCGGCTACTAGATTATCAAGAATATCGATCCACTTATAATTACCACAGAGACTAAATTGCATCCACATCTTATTCTTCAATGTACGATTGAAACGCTCGCAAATGGATGTCTTCAAGTTGCTATATGTTGAATATATGTGAATATTGTACTTTTTCATGATAGCCTTAAAGTCACAATTGTAGAATTCTTTTCCATGATCGACGTGTAAGTTCTGCGGTATGCGTCCCTTAACGAGTATCGACTTCATTGCAGCTGCTGCATCTTTACCACTCTTACTCGGCATTGGCACGGCCCAGGCGAATTTTGAGAAGGTATCGATGACGGTGAGGAAAAATTTGTGTTTGGAGTTGTGACGCACGTATGATGACATATCGACGAGATCGGCTTGCTAGGCTTCGTTCAAGCCACGGATGTCCACATGTCGACGCGGACAGTTTCGTCGAGCAGGCTTATGTAGCTCCAGCACGAGAGCGTCCCTTTTTTCGCTCATTTTCCAGTCCACTCAGTCGTGCATCCAATTCAGCAATGACGTTTGAATTACGAATCACCAAATCTTGTAGAGTATTGACATCGGCCTCGAGTGTCCTCGCAATGTCTCGTATCGTAGCTTCAAGTCCATTAACCAACAACTGACTACTCTCATTCATTTCGTTGCGTATGTTCTTAATGATAGTTCGAAATTTCTTTTGTAATGCGCTTAAAGTGATGGCATCATCTTCTCCTTCCGGATTAGCAACGTTACACAATCGTTTCTGCCCCAAGTCATAATGACCATCTGCGGTAATTCTAAAGCCAATCCCGGGTCGACCTGGAGGACCTTGCTTACTGTGGAGTACACTCCTACTTGAATGACGTCCAAACACATCGACACTCATGATGAGAATGCGTAAATTCTCCGACGTCGAGTTAATAAATGATTTCAGCTTCACGCAATTCCTCGATAATCGATATAATTTCATTCGCATGTGATGAATTTCCGGCCGCTTGGATGCAAGAAGTAAGCGAAGACGATCCACTAGCTCGTTTGGATTGTCCCAATAAATATAGTCCAAGTGGGTGTCTTTTCTAGCTAGCTTATACATTGGCATACCTTTTCCCACATGATGATCAACTATATTTGCAATATACATGTTGAATTTGTGGCCGGTATTGCGGCGTATAGCCTCACTAGGCTGATACAATTTTTTGTGCGCATTCGTCGAGATTACAATTTTTTCATCGTTTTTCAAATCTTCCGGTGTGAGAGTTTCAACATTGGGCACTTTTTCAAACAACAGCTCTGTTAATCCAACAGTTTTCGGATAATTCACATCTCCCACACGAATATGTTGAGAGTCGAAAATTATCGGAGAATTGCCAATCATTAATTTGTTGTTAGCGAGATTTCGTACACCATATAATACATCCAAGCCCGCCTTTCTATTTGTTTGTAATAGCAGGAGATATTCGCTGATGAGCTCATCGACATTTTGCGAGTCATCATCATCATCCTCATATATCAATTTAAACGAATCTTGTGTTTCACTCTTCAAGGAATCATGTGCCTCATTTTGATGTTTCACACTATTTAACGCATCTTCTTTTTCTTCTTCAACATTATCTCCCATTTTTTCATCCTTAATTTCCTCCTTCACCACCACCTCACCGTTTTTATACGACAGCAATTTCTCCAATGGCCCCACTATAGGCTTAAAGACATCCTGCATTCTCTGCTGATCGTTATCTTTCCCAATTTTCATCATTCGATGCTTTCGTCTGATTGCATCGCTCGCCTTGGCAATTTTACGCAACACATCCTTTTCACGCAACAATTGTTCGCTCTTCATGTTGTCACTACCACGGCGTGAGGAATACTGTCTCTTCAACTACCAGCAATGAGTCATTTATCAATAGTGAGAAAATAATCAAAACCTTGTCTATATCGACCATTATTAATACCGCTATGCTTATCAATCGTGATAAATGCATACTTTTCGGAATTCCAGCATTTCGTGCACCTGTTTTTAAAGGACGTATAAGTCATATCCGTATTACCATGATCGTTGTAGACGTGTTTGAGATTCATGTCATCCTGCTTGAAAAGCATCACGAAATTTGCATTATCTCTCACGAGATGATTGGGGATACGAGTGTACGTCTGACAAAGATAAAAACTGTCAACAATCTCGTGTCGTCCCATGGAAAAGAAGGCCCGAACATTATCCTGCTTTTCGCATGCGATGTCATCAAATATGAATATAAAGTTGGATCGTGCATCGCTTGGTGCTATCACTTCTTCATGCGCCTCGAATGGATGATATTCAACTCCACTCACAGGTTCGAGTAGGTGTTCGAGCAACTTATACTTTGGCTGCTTCAGCGATTTGGAATACAAGTAAATGTTCTCAAATCTCAAACCATTCGGATGGATGATGAGAGTGAGCAAAGACAATGATGAGAGTGAGTGTGTTTTCCACCAATTTGATGGACCGCAAAACAATGCACGTATGCTATCCGGCAATAAATTCCCATAACGTTTTTGTTTCTTCTTCCCCCCGCCATCTGCGACCAACTCGTCGAAATTTATCACGGGAAGTCCGCCTCCGATAGTTTGCTTCTTGGACGTCATCTCACACACGACTAACGACGAAATCATATAAATAGGATTCTTATAGGGATTATCCGTCAGTTGCGTATTGTCTTTAGACATGATTGTACATGGGAAGAGTGGTAAAGGTTTGGTCAATCGCCTAATCAACAAACTCCCCATTGAACAACATCTCCCGGGGTATCAGTATTGTGGACCAGGCACAAAGTTGGCCAAGCGCCTTGCTCGCGGTGATCCGGGCATTAATCCATTGGATACGGCTTCCAAACAACACGATATTGCGTATTCGAAAAATCCGGATAATCTTGAGGCGAGAAATTTAGCGGATAAAGTGTTGGCTGAACAGGCTAGGCAACGTGTTACCGCGAGAGACGCTAGTATCGGTGAAAAAGCCGGTGCTTGGGGTGTGGCAAATATTATGAAGACAAAGAGAAAATTTGGCATGGGTATAAAGGCCCGCAAGGGCGGCGTTTGTTTGAAAAAGATAATTGGCGCTGCAAAGAAGACAATGATTCAAAGTAATGATCCGCATAAGATTATTAAATCAGCTCTAAAGGGTGCTCGTGCAGCTGTCAAGGTGCAAGGTGGTAAAGTACGCACACCTCGGGTTCTACCTGTACCCCATAAAATTGGTGGTTTATTGCCCTTCCTCGTGCCCATTTTTGCGGGTCTTAGAGCTGCGGGTGCTTTGTCTGGTGGTGCAGCTAGTATAGCTAAAGCTGTAAATGGTGCTCAAGCAGCTAATCGCGAATTGGATGAAACTAAGCGCCATAATCGGATAATTGAAGCGATTGCATTAGGTAAAGGTCTACATCTGAAACCATATAAGCAGGGATTGGGCCTTCATATCAAGCCACAAAACTAGAAGTATCGCTACCGCACCGACCCCACACCGACCGTGACCTACTCAAATATGCGAAAATTGTAAAGATTCCACATTTTCGTGGAGTTTACATGCGCGACACATTGTCAGCGAGCGGACCTCTCAAATGTGAAGTAGCAATTGTAAATTTGGATGAAAATGTCGGTCCTGGAACGCACTGGGTCGCTTACAAAAAGACTGGATTGAAAGTCGTGTACTTTGATAATTTCGGCAATCTTCCACCACCATCCGAGCTCATGAGATATTTTCGTGTTGGTAGTGTAAATTGTAATTACAATAGATATCAGGAATATGATACGATTGAATGTGGACATTTGTGCCTCAAGTTTCTTTGTCAGCAATTGCAGCACAAAGACAAATATACACTATATATAGGGGGGAAATGATGTGGAGAATTCAGTTGTCAATTTACCAGCATCATGGATGAAAGTTTAACATTGACCATATCTGGCTCATCGTCCCTACTCGAGGCGCAATACTTTCCCCCCATCGAACTCTCGCCACACAAAAATTATACTCTTGGTCTTGTGGAATTGTTAACCTTCAACTCTATTCCCAATATCGACGCTGAGCACGATAAACTTTACGTGGGAGATGAGGTGTTGACAATACCTACGGGCAGTTATGAAATAGAGGATATTGAGACGTTTGTACAAGCGGAGCTCTCGCGTAAAAACATCAAAATCAGCATTAAACCCAATAATAATACGCTACGCAGTGAGATCGAGTGTGATCATGATGTAAATTTTGAACCGAAAGATTCTATTGGACATCTACTAGGCTTCACCCCACGCAAATTAGAAGCAAATAGAAGACACGAATCCGATCTTCCAGTAGCCATTCTCAAAGTGAACGCCCTACGCGTTGAGTGCAACATTACCGCTGGTGCATTTATTAACGGACAAAAAGTAAACACAATTCACGAATTCTTTCCATCTGTGCCACCGGGCTATAAGATCATTGAAGTCCCCTCCCACGTAATTTATCTGCCAATCACGAGTCGAACGATCGACGCGATATAGGTTCGCATAGTGGATCAGGACGGTGATTTGGTAAATTTCCGCGGTGAACTGATCACCATACGACTGCATATAAGGTCGTGATGGGTATAGTTTTCAATAGATCTTCCAATAACAATAAACGGCCATGGATGAAAACAATCAGTCATCGGCCAGCGCCCAAAGTGCTAGCACCTCAAAACGTGCTACTCTTGAAGCTATGCCTCGAGGAAAATATTCTATCTCCTTTTTCGAAGGGTGATCGGTCTATGCCTCGACGAAAAAATATTCTATCTCCTTTTTCTCAGGGTGATCGGTCTATGCCTCGACGAAAAAATATTCCATGTCCCGAAAGGAGCGGTGATCGGTCTACGCCTGGGATACTCGACGAAAATATTCTATCTCCTTTTTCGAAGGGTGATCGGTCTATGCCTCGACGAAAAAATATTCCATGTCCTGAGAGGAGCGGTGATCGGTCTACGCTCGGGATACTCGATTAAATATTTTTCTAAGTCTAGCAATGGGCGTCAAAAAATTTTTAGAGTCAAGCAATGCGCGTCAAAAAGATTTCAGAGTCAAGCAATGCGCGTCGAAAATTTTTCAGAGACAAGCAATGCGCGTCAATTTTTTTTTTCAAGTCCCGCTCTTATAGATGTAGAACTGAACTATAATCGACAAAGTCAAGGAATGCCCCGTTGAAAAAAAATTTCATAGCCAAGCAATGCGCGGCAATAAAATTTCAAAGTCCTACTGCGAGCGATGAAAATTTTTCTACGTCCCGACGAAATTGTTTTTTTTCCATAAAATATCTTGTTTTAGTATTTTATTTCCAGAGTTAAAGTTCAAAACACCGATCGAGCTCCGGTGCGCTGGAGAAAGATTTTCCCGCCTCGAACCTGTGTATAAGACCGTCCAGTTCCGAACCGCAGGCGGCCCAGCTCGTATCTATAAGGGAGCCGAGCCGTCGACACGCAAGTGCGCGGATCCTTCCGAGACGATGTGTATGGTGATGGATGTAACACAGCACAGCCACGAGTCAGTGTCTTTGACCGAATGGCTGTTATGTGGTAACGCCTTTGGCGACAAAAACGTATATTACATACATTGAGCATCAACTCCACCCAAAAATCGGAAATATTGAGTCGTACATGTACGACACTCGAAAAGTGTCATCCGTGGCACTACTGACGACTGAGAAAAGTTTTCTAGCGTCAAGAGATAAAATTAAATCCGAGCATGCTTTGAAGCAGCCCGTAATCGATTTCGCACAGACGTTTTCTATTGCAAATCGAGGAAGTTCTGTCGAGTCTTTGAAATTTTCATTGATTCTCATGGCAAAACTATTAAAGAATATAAAAATGACCGAGATGAGTATACACGAAAGTGATACCGTGATTTTCAGTCTGAAAAAAAATCGTAGACTCTACGCACTCTACGATTAAAAACACAATTATATTGTGAAAGAGAAAAATCGTGTCTCTGGCTAGTACGGACAAACAAAAGTCATGGCTCATTAAATCAGTTATGGTTCCTTAGATCGTACCCACATTTACTTGGATAACTGTGGTAATTCTAGAGCTAATACATGCAAACCAGAGTTCCGACCAGAGATGGAAGGAACGCTTTTATTAGATCAAAACCAATCGGTGGCGGGCTTGCTCGTCCACCGTTTACCTTGGTGACTCTGAATAACTTTGTGTTGATCGCACGGTGTCTCGTACCGGCGACGCATCTTTCAAATGTCTGCCTTATCAACTGTCGATGGTAGGTTCTGCGCCTACCATGGTTGTAACGGGTAACGGGGAATCAGGGTTCGATTCCGGAGAGGGAGCCTGAGAAACGGCTACCACATCCAAGGAAGGCAGCAGGCGTGCAAATTACCCACTCCCGGCACGGGGAGGTACTGACGAAAAATAACGATACGGGACTCATCCGAGGCCCCTTAATCGGAATGAGTACACTTTAAATCCTTTAACGAGGATCCATTGGAGGGCAAGTCTGGTGCTAGCAGCCGGGGTAATTCCAGCTCCAATAGCGTATATTAAAGTTGCTGCGGTTAAAAAGCTCGTAGTTGAATCTGTGTGTCATGATGTTGGTTCACCGCTTGCGGTCTTTAACTAGCATGCCGTGAGACGTACTACCGGTGGGCTTAGCTCTTAACCGGGCGGTCCAACTAATATCCCATCGTGGTGCTCTTCATTGACTGTCGAGGTGGGTCGGTATGTTTACTTTGAACAAATTAGAGTGCTTAAAGCAGGCTATTTTCGCCTGAATACTGTGTGCATGGAAATATGGAATAGGACCTCGATTCTATTTTGTTGGTTTTCGGAACCCCGAGGTAATGATTAATAGGGACAGATGGGGGCATTCGTATTGCGACGTTAGAGGTGAAATTCTTGGATCGTCGCAAGACGGACAGAAGCGAAAGCATTTGCCAAAAATGTTTTCATTAATCAAGAACGAAAGTTAGAGGATCGAAGGCGATCAGATACCGCCCTAGTTCTAACCATAAACGATGCCAGCTAGCGATCCGCCGAAGTTCCTCCGATGACTCGGCGGGCAGCTTCCGGGAAACCAAAGCTTTTGGGTTCCGGGGGAAGTATGTTTGCAAAGCTGAAACTTAAAAGAATTGATGGAACGGCACCACCAGGAGTGGAGCCTGCGGCTTAATTTGACTCAACACGGGAAAGCTCACCAGGCCCGGACACTGGAAGGATTGACAGATTGACAGCTCTTTCTTGATTCGGTGGGTGGTGGTGCATAGCCGTTGTTAGTTGGTGGAGCGATTCGTCTGGTTAATTCCGATAACGAACGAGACTCTAGCCTGCTAAATAGGCGTTCTTTCTGGTATCTCGACGGCCCCCGGTTCGCCGGGTTGTTTTTACTACCGACGTACAAACAAATCTTCTTAGAGGGACAGGCGGTTTCTAGCCGCAGGAGATTGAGCAATAACAGGTCTGTGATGCCCTTAGATGTTCTGGGCCGTGCGCGCGCTACACTGAAGGAATCAGCGCGTCTTCCCTCGCCGAAAGGCCCGGGTAACCCGCTGAATCTCCTTCGTGCTACGGATTGGGGCTTGCAATTATTCCCCATGAACGAGGAATTCCCAGTAAGCGCGAGTCATAACCTCGCATTGATGACGTCCCTGCCCTTTGTACACACCGCCCGTCGCTACTACCGATTGAATGGTTTAGTGAGGTCTTCGGACTGGTGCGCGGCAATTTTACGGCATTGCCGATGTTGCCGGGAAGATGACCAAACTTGATCATTTAGAGGAAGTAAAAGTCGTAACAAGGTTTCCGTAGGTGAACCTGCGGAAGGATCATTAACGTACCCGCTTGCAGAAGCACAGCGAAACAAAGTGTACGAAGAAAAAAATCCCGACGGTGGCGAGAGATGCTGACGCATCTAGCTCGTACACCGCCGAGGATAGAATAAAAATATTGCACACAAGTAATATTGCGTGTGTCGCAGAATGCGAGGTACCACTCACGAGGAGTGGTTTGGAGTCTTCGATGGATGGACACGAATTTTCATAACCATCGCGATCGTATTAGCCGCATATTCGTATCCACTGGTGGATGTACTTCTGACGCCGGGGTGTGTCCGCCTCTGACGACCGCGCGAATGTGGATGAACGCGCTTTAGCGCAGAGCTCTCAACTTTCGATGCAGATGCGTGATCGTATTAGTCACTATGTGTCTCTCGAAGCGAGTTGTCGAGCTCGCCTATTGTGCCTCTCCACTCGAACGAGGGTGAATCGCGCGCGTCGCGTCATGCGAGACGTTTATATCTTTTAAACGGTCGTATACGCGAGAGAGCGCCCTTGTCCCCTGCAATTCAGCGACGGAAGATGCTATCCACCATGGGAAACCTGCCAACGTACGGCGCAGATTGAAGTTGGAGATGGCTGTTGCTCTCTTATTTTTTCTATCTCCTTCGTTGGAGGATCGACTCCGTGACTCCCTGTTGTTGATTCAACTGTTGCGCGTCACGATGTACCCGTCGATCCGAGGTTTTTGAATGAATTTTTCACACATTGTGTGAATGATCTCTTTCGATTTCGGACCATTTGTGGTCCGACTTTCGTCCGGTTTGCTGTCGCTGTCACGTGACGCCGCTTCGTGTCTCAAAACGTGCGAACGGCGATTGCCTCTGACTTGGCGGCTCGAGAGTCGCGCTTCACAGCGGGCTCTCGGAAAGTCTTGTGACGCGTCGAATTTCATTTGTGGGAATGTGAAAGCGATGACAGCCGCGCCTTACGCACGGATGCTCCTGTCTGCCCGCTTGTGTTTTCACGTTTTCAATATTGTGTCGATAAAGACAAGTTCGTAATGAAAAATATATTATTGATTACCCTGAACGGTGGATCACTTGGCTCGTGGGTCGATGAAGAACGCAGCTAATTGCGCGTCAACTTGTGAACTGCAGGACACATGAACATCGACATTTCGAACGCACATTGCGGTCCACGGATACAATTCCCGGACCACGCCTGGCTGAGGGTCGTTTACATACAAGAAACTGCTCTTCCTTTTTGGAGAGCGAACGTTGTGAACGCTCGTCGACAGTGGGGCACGCAAGTGCTCGCTGCTGGCGTCGTTTGAAATGAATCGTCGGCCTCTCAAATATCTGACACGTAGAACTGCGGTTCGGAGAGCGTGAACAGAAGTGTCACTCGCGCGTGTATCGCACGATGAAAAAGTTTCCTCTCGCATATATTCTCGGACCCCAAGTTCGGTGCACGCCTCAACAACGAAGGTATCTGAAAAGGAATACGTTCCTTTTCGTCCGACGATGTTTTTGGTTAGCCCGACTTATCGATCGAAGTCCGAATTAGCAAGAGCGCGAAACACATATATTTTTCACTCGTCGCGCTTACGACGCGCGTGGGGCACAACGCACGCAAAATTCCTTCCTATGTGTCGTGAATATTTGGGCCGCGAGAGCGGTGTACATGACATTAGTTTTGTACACCGCGACTCTTTGAGAGATTGAGCGATATGCTGAATTGTACCGCGCGATCGTACTTGAGCGCAATGGATTGTGTCAGAGCTCCGAGAGAAGCGGGTCTGCCCGTGTATATTGGTGAGCGCACCTTGCGAGTCGCTGTTCGACGTATTAAAACGCGTCGCTCACGGCCGGTCGATCGAGTCCCGGGACTACTTGTAGTTTGAAGGACAGATATGACTGCGAAGCCGTGTGCACGCTGCGTGAACTTGCGCTCGTGCCGTGGGTGCCCCCATTATAACATACACGAGGTAGACCATCGAACGGGAAGCTTCTCGGTGTCTCTAATCCAAAGTGCGCTCGACAACGCAGATCGCGCGCGGTATATAAGAAGATTCTCTTAGCCCATATCATGAGTCTCAACTCTTATATGTAAATTCGACGACCTCAGAGCAGGCGAGACTACCCGCTGAATTTAAGCATATTACTAAGCGGAGGAAAAGAAACTAATCACGATTTCCTTAGTAGCGGCGAGCGAACAGGAAATAGCCCAGCACTGAATCCCGCGGCACTGTCGCTGGGAAATGTAGTGTTTGGGAGGATCCACTTATCCCGAGAAGTATGCCCGAGTCCATCTTGAATGGGGCCAATAACCCGTAGAGGGTGCCAGGCTTGTAGCGACCGGGACGCGTTTCGGGAGGATCTCTCCTTAGAGTCGGGTTGCTTGAGAGTGCAGCTCTAAGTGGGTGGTAAACTCCATCTAAGGCTAAATACGACCATGAGACCGATAGCGAACAAGTACCGTGAGGGAAAGTTGAAAAGAACTTTGAAGAGAGAGTTCAAGAGTGCGTGAAACCATTCAGGGGTAAACCTGAGAAAGCCAACAGATCGAATGGGGAGATTCATCGTCAGCGATCCAGGCACGTGTGCGGTTCGTGATGCCATAAGACTTCGGTCTTGAGGTACATGTCCGTGTGGTTTTTTGCTTGGTGTCGTCGGCGTGCACTTCTCCCCTAGTAGGACGTCGCGACCCGTTGGGTGTCGGTCTACGGCCCGGGTGAGTGCCTGTCATGTGTACGACGCTTCACGGCGTCATGTGGCTGACAGACCCCCGGTTGTCTGACCAGCTGCCCGGCGGTACTCGCATGGTATCGAGCCGCAAATTGAACTGCGTCCAGCCCGTCGCAAGCGAGGCCAGTGTTTCCCGGATGTACGGACCTAGTGCCGTCACCGGGCCTGGCCAGCTGTTGGTTGGCGGTGTCCTAGGACTGGCTTTAATGATACCGGTCGGCGACGCTACTGCTTTGGGTACTTTCAGGACCCGTCTTGAAACACGGACCAAGGAGTGTAACATGTGCGCGAGTCATTGGGAACTCTTAAGCCTAAAGGCGCAATGAACGTGAAGGTCTGCCTTGCGCCGACCGAGGGAGGATGGGTCGCGTCACGATGCGATCCCGCACTCCCGAGGCGTCTCGTTCTCATTGCGAGAAGAGGCGCACCCAGAGCGTACACGTTGGGACCCGAAAGATGGTGAACTATGCCTGGTCAGGACGAAGTCAGGGGAAACCCTGATGGAGGTCCGTAGCGATTCTGACGTGCAAATCAATCGTCGGAACTGGGTATAGGGGCGAAAGACTAATCGAACCATCTAGTAGCTGGTTCCCTCCGAAGTTTCCCTCAGGATAGCTGGCACTCGCGAGTTCTAAGAACTTATGCGAGTCTCATCTGGTAAAGCGAATGATTAGAGGCCTTGGGGCCGAAACGACCTCACCCTATTCTCAAACTTTAAATGGGTGAGATCTCTGGCTTGCTTGAACAGTGAAGCCACGAGATTTCAGATTAGAGTGCCAAGTGGGCCAATTTTGGTAAGCAGAACTGGCGCTGTGGGATGAACCAAACGCAGAGTTAAGGCGCCTAAGTCGATGCTTATGGGATACCATGAAAGGCGTTCGTTGCTTAAGACAGCAGGACGGTGGTCATGGAAGTTGGAATCCGCTAAGGAGTGTGTAACAACTCACCTGCCGAAGCAACTAGCCCTGAAAATGGATGGCGCTGAAGCGTCGGGCCTATACTCTGCCGTCAGTGGCAA
Organism: Ophion slaviceki; assembly: GCA_944452715.1. Taxonomy (NCBI): domain Eukaryota; kingdom Metazoa; phylum Arthropoda; class Insecta; order Hymenoptera; family Ichneumonidae; genus Ophion; species Ophion slaviceki. The sequence continues at coordinate 4,490,710 of OX101784.1, read as the reverse complement.
GTGAGGCGGAAATTTATTTCCGTCATGAAGCCCTGACGAGTAGGAGGGTCGCGGCGGTGTGCGCAGAAGAGTCTGGGCGTGAGCCTGCCTGGAGCCGCCGTCGGTGCAGATCTTGGTGGTAGTAGCAAATACTCCAGCGAGGCCCTGGAGGACTGACGTGGAGAAGGGTTTCGTGTGAACAGCCGTTGCACACGAGTCAGTCGATCCTAAGCCCTAGGAGAAATCCTATGTTGATGACGGTGTTGAGTCAAAAGTGTAATAACAAATATTACGACACACACCCATTGGGCGAAAGGGAATCCGGTTCCTATTCCGGAACCCGGCAGCGGAACCGTATACAATTCGGGCCCTCGCAAGAGAGTTCGTCGGGCTAACCCAAAATGACCTGGAGACGCCGTCGGGAGATCCGGGAAGAGTTTTCTTTTCTGTATAAGCGTTCGAGTTCCCTGGAAACCTCTAGCAGGGAGATAGGGTTTGGAACGCGAAGAGCACCGCAGTTGCGGCGGTGTCCGGATCTTCCCCTCGGACCTTGAAAATCCAGGAGACGGCCACGTGGAGGTGTCGCGCCGGTTCGTACCCATATCCGCAGCAGGTCTCCAAGGTAAAGAGCCTCTAGTCGATAGACTAATGTAGGTAAGGGAAGTCGGCAAATTGGATCGGTAACTTCGGAATAAGGATTGGCTCTGAAGAGCGGGGCGCGTCGGGCTTGTTAGGGAAGCGGGTTTGGCCAACGTGCCGGGCCTGGGCGAGGTGAACGCTGGTGCCTCTTCAGGGGGCGCTTGTGGGATCCGAGCTCGGTCCCGTGCCTTGGCCACCCGCGGATCTTCCTTGCTGCGAGGCTTCCTTGGCGATGTTTCACCGACTTGGTCGTCCTCTTCGGCCGCCATTCAACGCTCAGCTCAGAACTGGCACGGACTAGGGGAATGCGACTGTCTAATTAAAACAAAGCATTGCGATGGCCCTCGCGGGTGTTGACGCAATGTGATTTCTGCCCAATGCTCTGAATGTCAACGTGAAGAAATTCAAGCAAGCGCGGGTAAACGGCGGGAGTAACTATGACTCTCTTAACAGGGAGCCATAGTTGCCTGATGGGACCTGTGTCCAAGTCTTACTCTAACCTCCTCGTGGTCCCGCTGGATTGGCGTCGCAAAATAAGGCGTCAAACTAAGGAGTGAGACGGTGCCCGAGAACACCCGACTCGGAATAAGGATTTAGGGGAAGGCGTGGAGACGCAAACGGGCCTGCAAACCCGAGAAAATATTCATCAAGATGAATATATCTGGAACTGGCAACGACACGGCATATCCCCGGTTAATAAGAATTACGAGCTATGATACTCGGAAAGGCAACTTGCTTGTCTTACGTGTACGTGCCTTGTGCGCGTACACGATTTTTTGCTCTTTGGGCGCTTTTAGTGCCCGCTCAATGGATTGACGAAGCAATGCGCGTCAAAAGTATGCCTCGGGTATTTAACCAAGCAATGCGCGTGGGCACACTGAGCTAATCTATGGCCCGGCGCTTGCTTCTCTGGCGAAGACAAGCAATGCGCGTCTGGCCGGAGAAATGTGGGTCAAGCAATGCGCGTGGCCGATGGGGCTAACCCCTAGCCGCCGCTTGCAGCCTTCCTTTCCTTGGCCCGCCAAGCAATGCGCGTCAATTTGTTGATTTGACTAAGTCAAGCAATGCGCGTCAATCGCAAGAACAATCAAAGTCAAGCAATGCGCGTGGACCTACAGGGCATAGACCCTGGTCCCGCCATAAAACATCTCTTGACACAATCAATGCGCGTCAAACTGGCAAAGCCTCTAAGTCAAGCAATGCGCGTGGGACATACAGTTAGTCTCCGGCCCACCGCACGTAGAGGCTTGCTTTTACCAAGCAATGTGCGTCAATCCAGATTGACAAACACCCAAAGTCAAGCAATGCGCGTGGACTTACACCGCTTGCGAGCAATAGAGCGACAAGCAATGCGCGTCGGACGTGTACAAAGGGGGCTCACCCCCAAAAGTTTTGGCATGGCCAAACAAAAATTGGATGGTTAGTCGGCACTCTCGAGGTCCGTGGAGTTTCCTCTCTTTTTCTCGCCATCAGATACGGAATAGGCGCAATAACATCTAGCGCCCTAACCCTATGGGTTAGACCGTCGGGCGCCAAACGACAGGCCGCTCAGCTCGTATTAATAATACGTGCTCCTGGTCTATCGTTCTACAGTCTGGCTGGTGCGAGGGTTCCGGTAGAGGCTTGCCTCTGCCGAAGCCAAGGTGCTTCCGGACGTCGAGAGTAGAACTATGCTCGTCAAGGTTCCGAATGAATTTTTGCTGGATTTGCACGCACCGAAAAGGACAAAACAAACATGGTATAATGGTTAATAGCGATGATGCCTCGGACACGGATGAGCCAGAGCCCGGCCGATCCGTGGCGGACTTGTCCGCTGAAATACAAGGGCTCAATGGTGATGACATGGCAAACGAACCGGACACCGAGTTAGTACTGAACGTTGCCTTGGCCGTGGGCGCCACGTTCTGTGATATATGTGCAAGACAGAACAAAAGACTGGCGTTCCTGACAATTAAGGACCTGAGTAAACACCTGAGCGACCAACACCGGCAAGTAAACGTCGTTTATCGATGTAACCGGTGCGCAAGGGAGTTTCCCCGGATCCGAAATTGGTACGGTCACCAGAGTAGATGTAAAGGCCCACGGGCTGAAAGCCCGCCAAAAGAATTCCCGTGCGACCAATGCGGGAAGTCATTTGACTCCCAAATTGGCAAGTCTCAACACGAGCGACACGAACATCCTGTGTTGCGGAATCTCAGGCTGGCTCAAGCCATGAACAGAGACGGCAAGACCAGGTAGGTAAACCTATGTGTGGACGGCGGAGGAGATACGTCTGTTGGGAGAACTGAACGAACGCTTTAAGCATTCCAGGTTCCCCAACAAAGAGATGTTACCCTTCTTCCCTGGTAAAACCACGAAGCAGATAAGCGACCGAAGGCGCTTGATTCAAGTGCCCGAGGTAGCTCAACCTGCTCGTGAGTTACACGAACCAGAAAGGGAAGAAGAGGAAGAAGGCCGTGCAGTCGAAATTTTGAACGTCAGCTTCTCAAGCGACGAAGAACCAATCGTACCCGAGCCAGTCGAAGAGCCGGAAAACTCCGACTCAATCGACTCGGACTCGGAGCATTACGAAAGCGCGGAGGAGGGTGAACAGACCGCAGAGGACGTTACCAGATGGCTGAATGCGATGGCCGTAAGCATCAGTTCACTGGAAATACCGGAGGGAAATGCCCTACATACGTTAGGAGAAGAACTCCGGAACGACTGGCTCGCTCTGAGAGAGCGACCGCACGAGTTAGGTATTGCAATTGACGGGCTAATAACCCGCATTACAAAGACTCTACTACCTGAGGAAGAAAGAGAAAAAGCCGAGCAGGAGGCAAGAGCAAGAAGAAAAGAAGCAAACCCCAATACGAGGAGAGCTAAAAGGCCGGCAAACAGCAACAGGAGGAAGCGTTTTGCGTTCGCAAGATGCCAAAACCTGTATAACACCTGCCCAAAAAGACTGGCTGAAATTGCCACAACGGGTGACTTCCCGTTCGCAGAAATGCGACAGGAGCCGCCAAAAGCAGAAGGCATAGCTGCGTTATACAACGAGCTATGGGGGCAAGCCGGCCCACAATTAGCCGAGCCACCACACGTCGTAAGCCATGAGCTCGATGCTGCGTTTAAGGAGGTACACCAGCTTCAGCAAAATGGTGATAGATCAATAAAATTTGGTGAATATATTCTTTAGTATTATTCATGTAGATACAAATTTTTTCAGATTTTTTGGTTGTGCCGTTTTCTTACAAATAATTCACAAGCGTTTATTCTTATACCCGGAATATATACCTATATCTATAAAAACGCTATGCTTATACACGTGAACTTCAATGTTCAATTATTCGATAACGGCACAATGAAAAAATCTGAAAAAAAATTGTATTGACATATATAATACTAAAGAATATACTCACCAAATTTTATTGATCTATCACCATTTTGAAATTTGACCATGGTTTAGCATGGCAACATTGTATGAAGCTGGTGTACCTCCTTAAGCCTATCGATCCCAAATACATCCGGGATCGAATAACGAAAATAAAGGCTGACTCGGCCGCGGGTCTAGACCGCATCAGGAAGAGTCACCTAACCACCAAAGGTGTACCAGAGGTCCTCGCACTATTGTTCAACGTTTTGCTCCGGGAGGGAATTTTCCCGTCAGCTTGGAGGCAAAACCGCACAACGCTCATACCGAAACAAGGCAAAGACCCGAGCAATGTCAGAGATTGGCGGCCAATCACCGTTAGTTCAATGATGGGGAGAATACTCTCCTCCATCATAGACACAAAATTACGTGGCTTCGTCGAACAATCACATAGGCAGAAGGGATTCACTGCAGAGGATGGCTGCAGCATGAACATTCTGATCCTAAACGAGGCCTTAAACACGGCTAAAGGAACTAACGGTGGCGTCTTCTCGATACTTGATATCTCCAAAGCGTTCGATACCATTCCGCATACGAGCCTAATGCCAGGGCTGATACGTAAGGGAGTCCCAAGACTCATCAGCGAATACATCGCCAAGATGTACACGGGATGCCTAACGTCGATTAGAGCGAGCGACGGCACTGTCGACATCGAGCTCAAAAGAGGAGTGAAGCAGGATGACTCGCTCTCTCCTCTACTATTTAATATCGTAATCGACGAACTGGTAGAGCGCATTAGTGTCGAAACGACTGGAGTTAAGATCGGCGACGAAGGGACCTCGGTCCTTGCGTTTGCGGACGATCTGGTGCTCCTCGGTCAAGACAGAGATGAGGCGCAAAGGCAACTCGACATAGTGGCAGGCTTCCTAGACAACCTAGGAATGTCCTTATCATCCGCCAAGTCCAGTTCCTTTGAAATAAAGGCCAAATCCAAAACATGGTGCGTGGTGCATCCTCATCTACGGGTAAGTGGCGAGGAGATCCCGGGTGTCAATGCGGACGAGACGCTTAAGTATTTGGGAGTGTCACGTCCTTGCGTAACTGCATCGCCGCGAAATAGTTTGCGACACGTGCCAGACAAACTCTGTTATAGATGGAAAGAGAAATCTCAATACATATTTCTAAGCCAAACCAGACTGCACACTCCATATTTCCCTCTACATAAAAAATTATTGAAACAGAGAGTTCAAGATTCCAAGACCGGCCAACAGATTGCGACCATGCACAAAGAGTGTATCACATAACCCAGCCGAAGATCTTGGTCGTAAAAATGTTAACCTACGCGACTTCACGGCACAAGACCGGGATGAACGAATCGGCCTAATCCTCTGCATGCACAAAAAAATACATTCTTCCAAAGGAGGGGCCTCTGACTCTTGCAGTAACAAAATTAGATGACATAAGCCACGCGCTTTCCCAGGCTGGCCAACTAGCTCTTTCTCTCTCGCGTGACGCATACCGTCACGAACAAGGCCCTATTTGTCTCCTCTCGGTTTCCCCACATATTCAATAAGAAAAGCCGCGCTGTATTCTCGGAAATGCAGCGCTGATCTCGATTATATGCGCCCTTACCCAATAATACACCGACAACTCGTTCTCGCTTCCATCTTCCGGCCAACCACACGAATCAGGTCATGGTTCATGCCCGGACCACCAATCCAAAAAAACTACCTCACCTAAGTTTCACTCTCCCAAAGATTTCTTCCTCCAAAAATTTATCTCACCCTGATTTCTGGGACTCCGAAAGAGTTCTCCTCGCATCAGTCTCCGATTAGAATCCAACGAGCTCAGACCTAGAGTTCACTTATCGATATCCATCGCGTCAAACCTTCGTTCTCTTTTTGTAACGCGAACGTTATCATACGATTCAAGCTTGAAACATCTTGTACTGCGAAACCTCTGTCACGTTACGCGAAAATCATAAGAACCTTGACGTCGTATTCCGCGCATTACCTTATTGTACACTCTATTTTCGATCCGTGAAACTCGCAAATATTAGAATCTGTGTCGTCGAACATCTGTATCTGTCTCACTCACACACACACACCATCTGCGAGCGCTTCTGGCCCTCCGGCGCAGGGCTCTTAGTTTTCCGACCGCTACCTGACACCCAAGCGACTGGGTCATCACCGAGGCGTACCAATGTAAGCGAACAGACTTTTATATTTTGTTTCCAATTTGTATCCTAAAGAAATACTAGAATTAACCCATACGGTTAATTCTAATAAATTACGAGTCAATCGAACACAAGTGTCACAACCATTATTTCAATAATTGGATCATCCACGGAATCCCTTAAAAATCCCCCTTCTACCAGCACGTCCCCTTTTTAACCCTCATCCCGTGCTATTGCGCTAGGCGTAGGCAAGAAAGAGGGATACCACACAAATATATATGTCCACGTCCCCTCAGGACGTGACATATTAATTTTTGGGGGCTCGTCCGGGATATTTAAAAAGGGAATGTGCCTTTACAAATCAACCTCATGGATAAGGAATCAACTTGCGAAACACTAGATTTAAATTTAACTGAGGACTTGTCGTATACGGAACCAAACGAACCAATTGACCCCGCTAGTTCAGGTTATGCTCTGAGAGGATCGAACGTTCCACTATTTCCTGGTCTTGGACCTCCCAGTAGATCTTCAAAACAACCAGATTTACCCCCAAAGGGCGGAGCCATGAACCCAGAAACCCCAACGTTGAGTATAAACGACTTGATGTTGATAAAAGACGTTGTTAAGATAATTCCAGAATTCGATGGGAAAAATATTTCGTTTTCGGAATTTGTCGCCGGGTGTGAGGACGCAAAGGAAATGGTTTCACCTGCGGCCGAAAAATACCTGGTGAAAATGACTCGGAATAGATTGAGAAATCCCGCTCGGGACATGATTCACGCGACAAAATTTGAGAAAGTGCAGGACTTATTAGGATATCTAAAAAAACTCTATGCACCCAACAAAACCGAAATGCAACTAGTCGGAGAACTCAGTACCATTTGTCAAAAGAAGGACGAAAACGTAGCCGAATTTTCTATGCGAATTAAAAGGAAAGGAAAAGAAATACTTGATACACAAAAACCATCAGATAATAGATTAGAAAACGAGTATTTCAAGAGAAGGATGGACGATTATTTCCTATCGTGTTTCAAGCGCGGATTAAGGGAAGAAATCGAGCAGCGACTTCCCCATTGCGATAACATCTCTGTTGCTATCGATCACGCAGTCGAAATTAAACGCGATCTTGAAGCACGACGGGAATTACAATCAGTCTCGAACAAATTAGAAAACTTCCCTCCCCTCAAATCAGCTAAAATCTGTAATATCTGCAAAAAGGATAACCACACGTCGGAAAATTGTCGTTTCTCAATGCTCACTTGCCAATTATGTAAAAACCAGGGCCATAGCGCCGGCCAATGCAAAAAGAAACAGGACGAATGGGAGGTATTGACCTGCCAGATGTGCAAAGGTGCCGGGCACAGCGCGGACAAATGCCATTTAGGACAACGGTCCCCTACATTATCCTGTCAATTGTGTAAGACCTCAGGCCACATGGCCCCTGATTGCCCTACTCGTCATAAATCTCTTAACCCTTCAGGAGACCGTCCGCGTTTTGAAAGCGTTCCCGAGTGTCAGTATTGCCACAATTGTGGGCATGCCGTGGACAATTGCTTCAAATTGAAAAATAACACCTCGAGCCTCGAATGTCAATTTTGTCACAACCGCGGACATACTGCAAACAATTGTTTCAAGTTAAAAAACAGTAGCTCTCCAAGCATCGAATGCCAATTCTGCCGCAATCGCGGCCACACGGCAGATAATTGCCCCAAGCTAAAAACAAACAGCGCTCCAGGCATTGAGTGCCAGTTTTGTCATAATCGCGGACACACCGCTGACAATTGTTTCAAACTAAAGAACAGCAAAGCTTCGAGCCCTGACCAACTTATATGCCGCTATTGCAAACGAGAAGGGCACACCATAGTAAACTGTCACACTCTCGAATATAACAATAAGTTGCGAAGACAGCCGGGAAACGGGCTGAGCCTCACTCGGACGGACGCGCCGAGCGGCCTATCCCCGACAGAGCGTCCAGTCCACGCGATAGGTCTAACCCAGCCGAACGGCGGTATTCAACTTATACAATAGAAGCAGAAAAATTCGTCAGCCTACCCTCGGTGTGTATCGGAGCACTACCGGAAAAAGGGAAGATTTCAATGTTATTAGATAGTGGTGCCGTTCCAAATTTAATTAAAAAGGAATATACAAAAACTTTGGCGGGAATCGATGAAAACGATATCATAAGATTAAACGGAATATCTGAACTACCAGTCTTTGCATTAGGTAGTGTATGGTTCCGCGTGTTAGGTTTTGCAACGCTTTTTCACATCATACCAGACGATGTGCCACTTCCTTACTCAGGTTTGCTGGGATCCAGATACTTTTTTGAAACGAAATCCAAGATTAATTACGAGATAGAATGTTTCGAGTGTGGAAATAATTTATGGCCTTTTGAAAAACCAGATGATCGTGTTGAGGAAATCGAAATCCCCGCACGCTTGGAAACTTCCTTCTATGTGAAGGTAGTGGATAGCACGACGAAGGAGGGATATATTGCCCCTTTCAAAATCCGTGAAGGTGTCTATGCCGGCGACTGCCTGGTGACAACCGTCAACGGAAAGGCTGATTTGAAGGTTTATAATACCACTAATGACGCCGTAAAATTAATCGTGCCGGTCGTAAGACTGCAGGCTTTCGATACGGTCGAAACTTTGTCAGCAGACGAGATCGAATCATATTCTTCGAAAATTTCAAGTCCTTTCAATTCTTCTATTCCCAGCGTAGATTGCATGACGACTACGTTGTTTCAGGGTCCTTCCGTGGCCCATAAAAAACCCTCGACTAACCATGTCGAGAAAAAACCCTGCCATCGCTACAACGAAAGCGATGACCAAGGAAAAACAGAACAAACCTCCAGTAGTGAGGAAAAATCTAAACCAAAAACATATAAAAAACGAAACAAGAGGTCAAGTAAAAAAGAAAATAAAATTGTCGAATCAAAAAAGGGTAAAAACGTAAATTCAATTCGCACCTATGAGACAACATCGGATAAAATAAAAAATAACTCGGAGCGTTTTCAAGTAATAAAATCTCTCCTACGATTAGAGCACCTCGCGCAAGACGAACTAGAACACGTCGAAAAATCATCGAAAAATACTCGGACAGGTTCCACATAAAGGATGAGCCTCTCGAAGCAACACATGTTCTTCGACACAAGATCCCCATGGTCGACGACCTACCGATCAACACGAAGCAGTATAGGTTTCCCCAGGCGCTCAAAGGCGAAGTACAACGACAAGTGGACGAGCTATTAGGAACGAGGGTAATAAACCATTCGGAGTCTCCAAGCAACAGCCCTGTTTGGATAGTACCAAAAAAACCGGACTCCAGTGGAAACAAACGCTGGCGAATGGTAATTGATTTTCGCGCATTGAATGAAAAGACTATTGGCGATTCTTATCCATTGCCGAATATCACAGACATCCTCGATCAACTAGGGAATGCAAATTATTCCTCGGTATTTGATCTTGCTTCCGGGTTCCATCAAATCGAAATGAACCCCGAAGACAAACCAAAAACCGCGTTTTCGACCCCACACGGTCATTATGAATTCGCGAGAATGCCTTTTGGTCTTAAAAATGCCCCGGCAACATTCCAGCGCTTAATGGACATTGTGCTCAGCGGACTCCAAGGGGTATCGCTTTTCGTGTACTTAGATGATATCGTGATATACGCCAAGGATTTGGACGAACACGAGAAGAAAATTCGCGAATTAATGGAACGTCTGCGTAAAGCAAACCTCAAATTGCAACCGGACTAGTGCGAATTCCTTAGGCCGGAGGTCAATTACCTCGGCCACATAATCGGACAAGACGGCCTGAGACCAGATCCTAACAAGCTATTGGCCGTAAAAGACTTTCCAGTGCCCAAAAACATCAAAAACATACGCCAATTCCTAGGCCTAACCGGTTACTACCGTCGATTTATCAAAGATTTTTCAAAGATCGCAAAACCCCTAACTCATCTTCTAGAAGATAAAATCGATTTTGAATGGACAGACGAGACCCAGAAAGCTTTCGATATCCTGAAGGGCAAATTGTGTGAAGCCCCGATCCTCCAATACCCGGATTTTGAAAAACCATTTATCATAACGACAGATGCTTCGGGCTACGCCTTAGGCGGAGTCCTCTCACAGGGAGAAATAGGCAAGCATAAGCCCATCGCCTACACATCCTGTGTACTACGTGGCGCAGCTCTTCGTTACGACACGTATGAAAAAGAAGCAATGGCGATTATTCACAAACCTTTGGTTTGGTTTAAAACCGCCAAAGACGCAAACACACGCGTCCTAAAATGGCGACTTAAGCTCTCCGAGTACGACTACGACGTCGTTTATAAACCTGGAACGTTAAACGCAAATGCTGACGCTATGTCGCGTAACCCAGTTGAAAAATCGGAAGAGATCAAAACCATTCCCCACTGCGATCGGAAACAAAGCGAAATGTCGGCCGACGCATGGAGGAAAGCAGTACACGAAATACTCGAAATTTCTGACAGCGATGAAAATCCCACGAGATTCACCACTCAGGTGGAAATCCACCCGATGCCGCGGTCAAATGAAATAAACGTCGTCACTCGCTCCCGAGCGAAGAACGACGAACCTTCCGTCCCAGATGGAGACGATCGACAAGTGGAAGACACACTTGTCGACAAAACATCAACAAGGGTCAACGTGCCTGCGTCCGAAGTCACAGATGCACGCACTAGGCCCCACAACCCTCCGCGTCGAACTCCTAGAGCCATAAACTACGAAGAAAGTAGTAGCGAGGAAACGGAGGCCGAAGTAATAAGACCCGCACGTGTGAGGCGACCCAGTAAGGGCATCAACTCCAAACCAGCTGAGATCCCTGACCAGCGCAAATCACCTCCTGCTATTTATTCCGGAAACTCCTCTATTCGTAATTCCGATGATCCAACAGATTCATACTCCAGTTCGATTGACTCAAAACTTTCTGACGAAAATCCTCCAGTCGAAGGAACTAGAAGGTCAGAATTTAAAATCGCTAATTGTGTCAGTACGAAAGAACAGTTCCAATTTCGAAACGACAATCTAGTCTATTTTATAGACTCGACAGGGAAACCTTGTGACCCTGGAGGACAAAAACTATTAGAATCAAATAAACTTCCCATCTGGAAGGATTTGTCCTTAGGCCGAGCTTACAGCAAAAAGGTTGGAAAGAAATATCATATCGCTTTGGTCATCAAGGAAGAGCAGTCTGCATCGCTAGCTCTAATAATCGAAAGAATTAATCAGAGCATGAAAGAATTAAAATCGATTTGCGAAACACTCAACCTTCAGTCGATCAGCCTTTGCCATTGCCAACACGTTGAGCACCTAATGTGGGCAGATATGTTGAATATCGTAAAGGACGTATTCAAAAACACCCAGGTTAGGATATTGATCTGCCTCGGAACTTTGCGCTACGTACCGTTCGAAAAGCGCGATTCCATCTTTTATGAAATGCATAACTCCCCAATCGGGGGTCACAAAGGGGTTTCCAAGACTTACAATAGAATCAAACACGACTATATCTGGGAAGATTTAAAATCAAATATTCAAAGACGGGTGCAACAATGCTTGGAATGCCAGCTAAAGAAGCTGGTCAGAGTCAAGACAAAGCAGCCGATGATAATAACAGACACCCCAGGTACGGTTTTTGAGAAAATTTCAATGGATATAGTAGGTCCAATGCAACGGACGTCCAACAAAAACGAATATATCCTCACAATCCAGAACCATCTGTCGAAATATTGCGTTGCAATTCCACTCCCGAATGCACTAGCGACGACAATCGCTGACGCATTCATAAAAAGGTTCATATGCGTCTTCGGCGCACCAAAAGCACTCCTGACGGACCAAGGGAGTAACTTCCTCAGCAGTCTCATGAGGAGAGTTGCAAAAAGATTCCGAATTAAGCGATGTCGAACGACCGCATTTCATCCTCAATCAAATGGATCGCTTGAGAGATCTCACCACGCTCTAGCCGAATTCCTTAAGCAATACACGGATCAAGATAACGAATGGGACCAATGGCTCGAATTAGCCATGCTCTCTTACAATACAAGAATCCACGAAAGTACCAAATAAACACCCTTCGAGGTAGTTTTCGGTAAATTAGCGAGAATCCCGTCAAGCGAACCGCTTAGGGAATCAGATCAGTTACCTACGTATCGTGGATATTTAATCGAATTGATCACTCGTATAAATGGAATAAGAACCCTCGCGTATGAAAATCTAGTGTCGTCAAAACATCGCTCGAAAAGATATTATGACAAAAACGCTAATCCCAAAAGTTTCAAAGTCGGAGATTTTGTTTTCCTCCAAAAAGGGCCCAAACCAGGGAAACTCGGAGATCATTACACGGGACCTCATAAGTTCCTGGAAAAAATGGACAAAGGTAACGTAAAGATCCAATACCAAGGCAAGCCACGGGTCGTGCATGAAAATAGATTACGATATTCGCACAACAACGCCGAAGTAAAGCCTAAAAAGAAACCCAAACCGACCGGAGTCGACGACTCCGAATTTTAAATGAATAAGTAACCGATTAATCATTATTATTCCCTTGTTTCCAGATGATCGTTATCCATTTAATATGGCTCATTTATTTAATCAACCCTGTCGTCAGCATGGTGGGATATGACTGTGGATCGAGCTCATCGAACATTACTACCTTATCATCACTGGAAGTCCATGATTAATAAATAATCATAATAATTACCTTGTTTTTCAGATGGCCGTAATCAACCTTTTCAGTAACATCTGACGATATCACCCTTGCACTCGCAATGAGATCAAATTTTTAGCTACAGTATCTTGAGTACAGAACATTCGAACTTGTGTATATCCAAAACTCGCCGAACTAACTGTTTCACAATTCGACACAGATTTCCAGTCGCGAACATAGATATAATCGCTTACGTCAATTCGAAATTCATATACGTAGTCAGTATATTATATCAGAGAATCATTATATTACGATATGCCTACGCAACAGTGTTAAAAGGAGCGCCGAATGCTCCAAATAGTTTATTATTAGCGATCCAAGCCTCAGACAAATTGTATACAATTTAGTAAAGAAGCCGAGCTAAACGGCGGTACTTGCTGGCGAAAGAGTACACGTTATTCAATGTATAAGGATACAAGAAAATCTGTTAAAGTTAAAAGAATTTTACGATCAATTGCCTATCACTCGTGGGAACGAAATATATCTCCTTATTCCTCAAACGCATATATTACCAAAAACTCAAACAACCTGCAATTCCTTACTTCCCCCCACCCCCCTCTAACCTCTTCGGAGACACCTGGTACAAGCTCATCTCTGTTGCGGTTGAAGCCACGCCACCTGCAATCACAAAATCGACGACGGAGTCTAGGCGGCGGTACACCAACCCAGGATCACAGCATCATGTGGGAAATATTTCACTGAAGATATCGACAACGTACAAGAAGGCATAATATTTCCCGTAGGGAAACCCGCTATCGTAATCAGTATGGCACGGGGCATCAGTGGTCGAAACACTGTCAATCAAGAGGAAAGGTTGTTAAATCCCGTGGATGACAACAAGCGGACTACATCTGGAATCGCGTCAAAAAAACAATTCAATTCGGTACAGCAAGCGCTGGTTTCACCCGAACCTCAGTCGTCGTGCGAGCAATCAAGGTCCTCATAGATACGGTGATCCATGCAAACAGCCGACACCCTGTGTACGGCTGGTCGATCCACCTCATCGCTGCAGTACAAGAATCGGTTACGTATCTCCTGATGCACCTGGCTAAACGATCAAGAAGGAAACGTCAACAGATGCAGTGAGTGGTCAAGAACTTCATCAACTCGTGTCGGCCCCTCCAGCTGAACCAGAGGGCTAGGTCCACCGCTGCAACACATGATCGGTACCCCGAAATCTCCGATCATCCAGAAAGCAACCGATCCTCGAAACCGCGTTCCTTCCCTTACGTTCGCACGAGGAGACTTACCATAATTCTGATCATGCTAATAATTTATTTTTTGTTGTCATCATTCTTTTAGCCTTGCCTAGTAAGAGATAAGTTAAAATAAATAAATAAGCACCTATTCATAAGGAAAAAGAAAGCGGAGAAAAAGCATACATATGTACCTTAAAGTAAAATACAAGGTATATATATCATTATATTTAAAAAAAACTCACACGAAAATCTATAGAAAAACACAGACACACACTTTCTTGTAAGATGATAATCAAGATTATACGGATCTCGTAAGAGTAGGATAACCATAAGTTATGCCACCATATTACACACCAATTTTCGAATAAGTTTAAGTAGCATTGTAAGTCGACCAATAACGAAGCCAATTCCTGCTGTCGTGACAGTATTTTTTTTCTTTCCTCGATTGCAACCCCCGATGAATCTGATCGAGCGAGACGCTCAATCCAAAAGGGGGGAGGTGTCACGTCCTTGCGTAACTGCATCCCCGCGAAATAGTTTGCGACACGTGCCAGACAAACTCTGTTAAAGATGGAAAGAGAAATCTCAATACATATTTCTAAGCCAAACCAGACTGCACACTCCATATTTCCCTCTACATAAAAAATTATTGAAACAGAGAGTTCAAGATTCCAAGACCGGCCAACACATTATGACCATGCACAAAGAGTGTATCACATAACCCAGCCGAAGATCTTGGTCGTAAAAATTTTAACCTACGCGACTTCACGGCACAAGACCGGGACGAACGAATCGGCCTAATCCTCTGCATGCACAAAAAAATACATTCTTCCAAAGAAGGGGCCTCTGACTCTTGCAGTAACAAAATTAGATGACATAAGCCACGCGCTTTCCCAGGCTGGCCAACTAGCTCTTTCTCTCTCGCGTGACGCATACCGTCACGAACAAGGCCCTATTTGTCTCCTCTCGGTTTCCCCACATATTCAATAAGAAAAGCCGCGCTGTGTTCTCGGAAATGCAGCGCTGATCTCGATTATATGCGCCCTTACCCAATAATACACCGACAACTCGTTCTCGCTTCCTTCTTCCGGCCAACCACACGAATCAGGTCATGGTTTATGCCCGGACCACCAATCCAAAAAAACTACGTCACCTAAGTTTCACTCTCCCAAAGATTTCTTCCTCCAAAATTTTATCCCACCCTGATTTCTGGGACTCCGAATGAGTTCTCCCCGCATCAGTCTCCGATTAGAATCCAACGAGCTCAGACCTAGAGTTCACTTATCGATATCCATCGCGTCAAACCTTCGTTCTCTTTTTGTAACGCGAACGTTATCATACGATTCAAGCTTGAAACATCTTGTACTGCGAAACCTCTGTCACGTTACGCGAAAATCATAAGAACCTTGACGTCGTATTCCGCGCATTACCTTATTGTACACTCCATTTTCGATCCGTGAAACTCGCAAATATTAGAATCTGTGTCGTCGAACATCTGTATCTGTCCCACTCACACACACACACCATCTGCGAGCGCTTCTGGCCCTCCGGCGCAGGGCTCTTAGTTTTACGACCGCTACCTGACACCCAAGCGACTTGGTCATCACCGAGGCGTACCAATGTAAGCGAACAGACTTTTATATTTTGTTTCCAATTTGTATCCTAAAGAAATACTAGAATTAACCCATACGGTTAATTCTAATAAATTACGAGTCAATCGAACACAAGTGTCACAACCATTATTTCAATAATTGGATCATCCACGGAATCCCTTAAAAATCCCCCTTCTACCAGCACGTCCCCTTTTTAACCCTCATCCCGTGCTATTGCGCTAGGCGTAGGCAAGAAAGAGGGATACCACACAAATATATATGCCCACGTCCCCTCAGGACGTGACAGGAGTGAACATAGGACCTTGGAACGGCCTAATCAAAGGCACTGAAGTGCCCACTGTCCTGCAAACAGTGAAAAATGTACGGAGACTAAAGCTGAAACCGATTCAGATGATAGATCTCTTGCACATGTACATTATGCCGCGGTTTATATATTCATTAACGAATAATAAACCAGCCAAGGGAACGCTTAAAATGCTGGACGATCGAATCCGTCAGGAAGTGAAGGAAATCCTGTTCCATCGACAGCGAACGGATTCTTCTACACGCCAAAAGCCCGAGGAGGCCTTGGCTTTATTAAATTCGAGCGTACTGTACAATTGGGTACGATATGTAATTACTTGAAAATTACGGCAAGTGAGGACCCTCTATTAAGAGAGGAAAGGGTACAAAACAGTGTCCGCGAAACTGCTAGAAAGAGCGCAATCTTCCTGGGCGGGAGATTGCCGGCAAATGATCAGGAATACGATCTCCTGAAGAAGCAGACTTCAAAAAATATCATTGACCAATGGGCAAGTCTCGCCATGCAGGGACATGGAGTAAGGGACTTCGCTAGAGACAAGATTGGCAATAAGTGGTTATCTGACCCGAGCCTTATCAGAGGTCGAAGATTCACCGACGCGATAAGGCTAAGGACAAACACGTTCGGCACGCGTGTAGTCCTCGGGCAGACCAGTCGAAACTTAGATATAAGGTGCAGAAGATGCCGTGCGCAGCCCGAAACGCTAGCCCACGTTATCGGAGCGTGCATACACACGAAAGCGGCACGGATACGGAGACACGACTCGATTAAAGAGTTCATCGCGAACAAAGTCTCCGTGCGGAACACTGTGTTCGTGGAGCCAACCATCAATGAGCTCGGCGAACTTAGAAAGCCCGACATGGTTATCATAAAGGACCAAGAGTCCATTATCGCAGACGTCACGGTACGATACGAAAAAGACCAGGCCTTAACAGAGGCCGCAAGAGAGAAGACGGCCAAATACTCTGACACAGCAGAATTCGTTCGTGCAAGAACGAATTCAGCAAGTTGCTTTGTGATGCCAATCGTGGTGGGAAGTAGGGGAGCCCTACCACGGGAAACGCAAGATCACGTGCGAAAGCTTGGCCTCACAAAGAGCGACTTGCTCACCGTGTCTCTCTTGGCATTCCGGTCATCAATCGAGATGGCAAATGCGTTTCTGGATTACGACCGACCGCTGGAATAAACGCATTTTATACACTGACCATCCTTTGAGACTGACGCACTCATTTTATCGAATGACCATCCTTCGGGACGAATGCGTCTCCTTACACCATGACCATCGTTTTAACGAGCGTCTCTCACTATTTATGTATTTATTGCTTTTAATACAATGACCATCCTTCGGGAGGAACACGTTTTACCGTATAACCACCTTTTAAGACAAATGACAAGTCCATGAGCTGTGCATGGACGCTACTAACGTATAAGGCATACAAGCCCGAGGAGTAAATGCATCAGCGCCCGATACTCACCGGTGTAAGTCGTTGAACAGGCGTTCCACAAAAGATGCGAACTGCCACGGTGGCGGAGCCAGCAAAGACTGGACGGGCACCTTCACGCGGTTTTCCCCGTAAACTTTCCCTCTTCAAGGGAAAGGCCAAGACCCGTAAATCCTTTACGACTAGGGTAATAGGAACTACGCTCGGCTAATTTTTCGAAGACCGTTGGCACAGACCCTCGGCAGTGAGTGAAGTCCGTAAGGAGAGCGGACGAAAGGATTTTATCTCCAAATTGTTAAGTTTTTATCCCAACAGGGGGGAAATACCCTGGAAGTATGTCGCGATGCCCTTCGGGCATCAGCGACACAGGAAAATAGCCAAATGCCTCGTCATCTAATTAGTGACGCGCATGAATGGATTAACGAGATTCCCACTGTCCCTATCTACTAGGGCTCCAAGTTCTTAAGGGAGAAACTTCGACTTTCCCTTCTTGAGAACAAGTGCCTAGCGCAAACCTCCTCGTGGTGGAGCCCGTCAACGGCGCTGCTTCGGCAGCGGCGGCTAATTGCGCAGGCTATTCGGGGCCCCCGTCACTCCCGCTCCGGAGTTAATCCGGGGTGAGGTGCATGAGGGTTTCCATTGCTCCCCTTAAGGGGGTTCGGCGTCGTGTAGGGCGCTGGGCTGGGCGATGGGGTGTGCATCTGATACATGCTGCGGAATGCCAAATCGGATGCACCCCTTTGAGCAGGCACTTATTGCCTGGGGGATGCAAATGACGCGAACGGCTCAGACAGGTACTGCTCGCCCCCGTCGCCCGTGCCTGGCGCCTCTCCTCCATGTGTATGCGCGGGATGGCCCCGCCCGGACCCCTGGGGAGCGGAGCTGCGGCTCCCGACGACCCGCACACCCAACCCCCAACCCCCTCCCGTATCCCAGCCCCATCCCCTTTTCTTTATAATCTTTTCTTTCTTTTCAGGTATTTGTTGTTGTTGTTTATATGTTGTTATTTGTTGTTTATCGTTGTACTTCTATTCCAGGTTGTTATTAGTTTATTTTATTTCAGGTTGTTGTTCGTTTCTCCGTTCCGTTCCCCCCCTGAGGAACGGAGCTACGGCTCCCTACGATGCCTACACCCACCCCCAACCTCCTCCCCTGTCCCGCAACCTCCTTCCTTGGCCCAGGCTCCTCCCAGGGACCCCCACGCCCCCCAGGGACCATTTCCACCCAGGGACTCCCCATGCCTCTCCAGTGACCCCCAGATCCCCCAGGGATCCCCGGATCCCCCAAGGATTCCCAGGGACCCCAGATCCCCCAGGGATCCCAGTGACCCCCAGATCCCACCAGGGACCCCCCAGACCCCGCCAAGTGCCTCCCAGGGACCTTTCAGACCCCCCAGGGACCTCTCAGACCCCCCAGGGACCCTCCCTGGCCTCCCCCATGCCCCTGTTGTGCCTGTTGTTGTTGTTTTTGTTATTGTTAATTCAGGTACCCTTGGTACTCTGATTTTCTTCTTCTTTTCAGGTTGTTACGTTTGTCTGTTGCTGTTGTTATTGTTGTTGTTGTTGCTCTGTTGTTGTTGTTACTCTGTTGTTGTTGTTGCTCCGGGTACCCTCGGCGCTCTGGTTCTTTTCCTTCTCCTTTCAGGTTGTTGTTGTTACTCAGATGCCCTCGGTACTCTGGTCCCTTCTCTTACCAGTTGTTATGTTTATGTTTGTTGATATTTGTTGTTGTTGCTGTTGTTGCCTCGGGTGCCCTCGGGGCTCTGGACTCCTTTCTCTTTTCAGGCTGTTGAGTTTGTTTCAGGTTGTTGTGCTGTTGTTGTTGTTGTTGTTGCGCCGGGTGCTCCCGACGCTCCGATTTTTCTTCTCCTTTCAGGCTGTTGTGTTTGTCTGTTATGCCTGTCGGTCTTTCTTTCCCTTCTTCTCTTCTTTCTTTCTTTCTTTCCTTTCCCTCTTCTTTCTTTTCTTTCTTTTCAGGTGGGTTACCCTGGGCCCGGTCTCGCCGTGACCATGGTCGCGGTGATGGCACGGAACCAGGTGCCCCCAACGTACTAATCTGAAATTTTAGTTACCTTTATTTTATTTTATTTGGTATAATAATTACAGTGGCCCATCGCTGCCCCAGGGCGCGGGGCCAAAACCTCCGAAACTACTGGTGGAAGGCATCGTGCCGATGGTCTGCTGGCTGCACGGAGGGTATTTTTGTTTTATTTGTTTTGCTGCAGTCATTAACGATATTTTCAGAGTACCTGGGGGAACCCTGTCGTATGCACCCCCGAACCGGGCATAGGTGGCGCTGCCCGGGGAGACCTCCTTTGCACCATACTCGTGGGAACAAAAATGGGAAATATTAAAAATGGTGTGAATGCTGGTGTGACTGGGAACGGACGAGTGGGGGGCCTGGTCGCGCGTCCGAATACCCGTAGGGTGGCTCGGGAGGCAAGGGCGCGGCTTAACCCTCCGAGAGAGTCGGCCCCAGGCAGCCCGCGCCACCCCCGGGGTGCCGGACATGTAGCCGACCGGACCCTGATCGAGGAGTTTGGCCTTCGCGCCGTTAGAGTAGTTCTCGTTAGACACGAGGGGGGCCAAGCTAGGTAAACCAGCCAACCGTGGCTGCGCGCGTTCAGGTAGCTAGCCGCGTCACCGTCAAAGTCCTCCCAACCCGCCCCCCTGTAGAAACCGCGGTAAATGTGGCCGCACCGGGCGGCCGAGCCTTCGATAGAATCAGGGTGTTGCAGCTGAACGCCAGGCGTTCGGCTGTCGTTTCGGCTGAGGTGCGTTCGCTCGTTACCGGAAAGCGGCTGGACGTACTGCTCTTGCAGGAACCATACGTTCGGCGCCAAGGCACGAGCCACACCTTCTATGGACTAGGGACTGGAATGAGGGTCGCTGCTGTCCGCTCAGAACGTCCTTGGGCGGCGGTGGCGGTGTGCAACCCCTCCTTCCAGATGATCTTCCTCTCGCAGCTGAGCACCACGCACTGCGTTTGTGCGATGGTGCAGGCACCCGGCTTCTCTTTCTACGTCGTATCTCACTACTTCCAGTGGAGCGACGAGATTGAGGTGCACCTCAGGCACCTCGAAGTGGTGTTTCGTTCGCTGAGGGGGCAGAGAGTTCTTGTCGGACTAGACGCCAATGCCCGGTCCTCCCTCTGGGGACCTCAGGACACGGACAGGCGCGGTGCCCAACTGGAGCGGCTTATCCGTCAGTATGGATACACCGTCCACAATGATGTCAACCAGCCACTCACCTTCTGGGCGGTCACAGGTTCGCCACACATCGACGTAACCTTGGGGTCGCCTGCCATGAGCCGCTTCGTCGGCGAGTGGACAGTGCGGCAAGAATGGACAACGAGCGATCATAACGCTCTGGACGTCGGCCTGAGGGTGCTAAAAGCCGAGGGAAATGACGGACGCCCCGCTGTCAGTCGGTTCAACGTAAGGAGAGCTGACTGGGAGCGGTTACACCAGACCCTCGCCGATCTGTCGGCGCAACGGCTGGAGGCGCTTCCACTTACGTCCCCCGTAGAAGTCGAGGAGATGGCTGGCGCCCTTGCGAGTGTCCTCACGGAGGCTTGCGAGGGGGCGATGCCAAGGAAGAATTTCTTCAGGAAGTCCAACTCGTGGTGGACTGTCAACCTGACTAACCTCAAGAAGGAGGTACACCGGCAGCGTAGGGCCCTTCAGGGGGAACGGGATGATGCTCGCCGCCTCGAAATCCGGCTCGAGTACCGCACGTCTTTGCGGGAATATAGCCGGGAGGTGAAGAGGGTCAAACTCGAAAGCTTGAGGAGCTTTGTCTCGTCGCACGGCAACGAGAAGCCCTGGGGCTTCGTCTATAAGCTCCAGTCTGACAAGCTTCAAGTTGAGAGGGTGCTCAGCACACTCCGGCGAGCCGACGGCTCCATAATGGACATGGAGGAAACCGCCAGCTTACTCCTGGAGGCCCACGTCCCTGAAGATCTGGAAGAGGAAGACACCCCCCAACAGCGGGAAGTCAGGGAGGGTGCCTTCGACGCACCCGCTACTCCCGACGACCCGCTTTTCAGGCAAGCGGAGCTTGCTGCCCACCTTAAAACCCTCAAGAGCGGGAAGGCCCCGGGACCCGACCTCATTGAGGTCGTCGTGCTGAAAAGGGCCTTCGCGGTCATTCCCGATGTGCTGGTTCGTCTCTTCAACGCGTGTTTGTGTTTGGGCGTCTTTCCCTCTGCCTGGAAGAAGGGCTCCCTCCGAGTCCTTCTGAAGGGCGAGGACAAGGACGAAAAGGACCCAAAATCTTATAGGCCCATATGCCTCCTCTCCGTGGTAGGTAAGTTCGTCGAAAAAGCCCTTAAGGGGCGCATTGCGCGGTCGGCGATGGGCCCGGGTAAAACCTCCGAGCGGCAGTTCGGCTTCGTTCCGGGCAAGTCGACGGAGGACGCGATTGTGGAGATGCGCAGGATGGTGGCCGAGTCTGTTGAGACGTATGCCGTCGCACTCCTCTTCGACATCTCGGGTGCCTTCGACACCGTGTGGTGGCCCCTGGTTCTGGATAGTCTAAAAGCTAGGGAATGCCCGCGAAACGTCTTCAACGTTATCCGCAATTATTTTAGCGATAGGAGAGTGGGAATTTCGTGGGGTAATAGCGAGGTCTCCCAGCAGGCCACGAGGGGGTGCCCACAGGGCTCCGTACTCGGCCCAACCTGCTGGAACCTCATGTTCGACGGGCTCCTCAGAATCCTCGAGGAAATAGCCCCGAACAAGTTCGTTGCCTACGCCGATGACCTCATGGTCATGGTGGAAGGCAACTCGTGGCGGGAAATAGAGGTTGAGCACAGTCGATCGTAGATAGAATTGTAGCCTGGTGCCAGAGCGCCAAGCTGCAATTGTCCCAAAGAAAGACAGAAGCCATACTCCTTAAGAGTGAATGGCGCCGCAGAGCGCCAGTTGGAAGGAGAGGAGGAGACCGACCCGATCGCGTGCGCCGCGTTGCTAGGAGGCCCGATATGGCCAATAGTACCCAACCATTCGGATAGGGGATGCTGCAGCTAAGATAGCTTTCAAGGATAGTGTTAGATATCTGGGCGTCCACTTTGATAAGGAGATGGGAATCGGCTCCCATTGCTCCTACCTTAGGAAGAAGAGTGCATCCCTCTTCGAGCGTTTGGGGAAAATCGCGAGGGCCGGGTGGGGACTTAGATTCGATGTAGTTAGGGCAATATACCGGGGGGTTTTTGTCCCGACGGTGACATATGCCGCCGCGGGATGGTCTGACCTCTGTAGAGAGGCAGACATTCGAGTCCTTAGAAGTGCCCAGAGACTAGCGTTGATCGCGTTCACTGGGGCATACAGAACCGTCTCATACGATTCTGTGTGCGTTATTGCAGGAGCTGCTCCAGTGGATATTCTACTGAAGCAAGCCGGGGCCAGATATCAGCTTAGAAAGGGACACGACGCCGAGATAAACGGGGTGGTAATTCCAGCGAGGGCAAATAATGCAGTAGACAGGGTCAAGGACGAGGCAATTAACATGTGGCAGGCCGCCTGGCAATCTTCTAGCAAAGGCCGTACCACATTTGCCTTCTTCGGGAACATCCGGGAGAGATTGGCGGCGGGTTGATTCCGGCCGAACCACTACACCACGCAGGTTCTCTCCGGCCACGGCAACTTCGGGGCGCGTCTCGCGTCACTCGGGCTTATCGAGGAGGAGGACTGTGAGTGTGGAGGGCTGGACACGCCCCGGCACTTTCTTCTCGAGTGCCCAAACTTCGAACCGCAGAGAGTCGCTCTGCGGGACTTCATCGGCGAGAGGATATGGCCAGCGGCGGCACGCCAATTGGTGGCCACTGCGGAAGCCTTCTCCGTCTTCTGCCGGGAGACCCTTTGGCTAAAGGGGGCGGTAGAGCTCCAATAGGGGGCCGAGTAAAAGGCCAGCCGGTGGGGGGGAACAAAAGGGGGGGAGAAGAATCGTCGGGGTACAACGGTAGCTAGAGTAGGGGGATAGAGAGACATTATCCCAAATAGGATAGAGCACACGGGCCTTGTTAGGGTCCGTGGGGGTGGGTAGGAGACCGGGTGTCCCGCGGCCTAGCCGAGGTCCAAGCACAGGTTGGACCATTGCGATGGTTCTGCCTTCACAATAAATATCCCTATCTACTGGAGACCTGTAGATAGGAGGCACCCCTTAAGCCTATCTTAAGGGGGAACCCTCGTCCCAAAAGTGCAGAACCCGATTCTGCGGGCGAGACGTTGAAATATCAAATATCGTCGACATTGCGAACCAATGTTCGTCGATTTTTCGGTTCGTACTGCCTTCGGGCAGTGCGTCCGATAGCCTGCGTGCATGCCAAGCAATGCTCGTTGATGAGATAGTCAACGGACTATCTACTGGGGTGCCAAGCGAACACATAGCCTCTGGCACTCAAGTCGGTGTTATACCTCCTCGTGGTGGTCACGGGATCCTCTTCCTCTGAAGAGTAGCAAAGTTAGCACCGGCGGGCTTCTTTCCAGGCCTTTATTTGGGGACTCCGATCGTCTTGTGTGGTCATGTGCGCCTCGGGGAGTTTGCATCGCTGCTTGCGGAGGTGCAAGTCTTCGGGGCTCTGGGCCACCTTGTGCGGTAGTGTGAGTCTTGGAGACTCCGGACTACCTAGCGTAGTCACGTGAGGCTCCGGCCAAATGGGACTCTGGGCCACCTCGGCTGCGCCGGGGTGGTCATGTGAGTTTCGGGGACTCTGAGCCATTTTCTTGCGGGAGGTTTGAGTCTCAGGAATGCGACAGCGTGTTACGGACAAATGTGTTCCGGGACTCCGGCCCACTCGGAGTGGTCATGTGCGTCTCCAAATAGCTGGCGTAGGAGGACTCTTGCTCTGGCGAATTCGGTGGCGGGCACGCGTACGGTCGATCACGCATATTTTATTATGATGAATGCCAAAACAGGGACTGCCACCCTATGGTCGATGGGCTATGCTCAGATGAAGAAATTCGAATCTCAGAGCGGGCCCTAGGGCTCGCATACTGAATCTGAAAAAAGGGTGGCGGTCGCATGACGAACGCAAGGTATGATCGGTTCGTGTTGTTTTAGCTGGTGATCTACGCTTCGACGTGGGTCCCTCCCAGTTGGGTTGGAAGAGGCATCCTTGCCCGATCCAACTTCCCTTTCCTTCCATAAAGCGGTCGTGCATACCGCGTATCCTACCATATTCAGCCTCCCAGATGAGGAGGTGATGCCCGATTCGCACGCCAGCCAGTGGTAGGTTTGCGGATCGGTAACATGCCTCGGAGTAAGCATTAGATACCAACTCCACACCTCAGGGGACTAGGCAAGCTCGTGATGGAGCGGCCAATGTTCCCGCCTCCTTTTTCCTTCCTATTTTTCCTTCAGACTCCTTCCCATTTTCTGCGTCGTGTCCAGGCGGGGCACCGGAGCAGGCCTTCCCGAGGTTCCCCGCGGTTGCATTGGAATCTTGTCGCTCCCGCTTGGAGAGCTGCCGTAATGGTTCTCCCGGAAGGACGACGGATTGCGATGTGACGAAACTGCTCTGATCGCTTTTCGACCAGCGATGATCAAAGGATTTTTCGCATCGCCCGGTGTCTTGGACGTTGCTCTCGACATGAAAGTTAGATAGAAGCCCGTAGCCTATACCCTAAAGGTGATATAGCACAGACTGGACCATTGTGATGGTTCTGCCTTCACAATAAATGTCCCTATCTACTCCCCCCCATGTGCGGCGCCTTGTCGTGGCGGGGGGGGGGGGGGGGGGAGCTTGCGAGTCGCGGTGATCCGTGGGGCTATACCGACGGGGCCTCGGCCTCTGGCAGGTCCAACCATGTCGGGCAAGTCCACGGCGAGCGGCCGGACTAAGTTCGCACAAGCCTGAAGGCCCTCGCGCCGCCCCCGGCTCCCCCCGCGCCGTCCTCCTCCTGTGTCTCTGGCGAATGAGTGGAACGGTACAGCGGAAAACCTGGGAGGCCCCTTCGGATGGGGGGTCAGGCACGCCCGGGTGCCGCGCGGCAGTACCGGGGCCCGGCTCGGGAGTAGCTACCCCGAGTGGGCCGCCCCGTAGCAATGCGTGAAAAAAGCCTGTGTACTGCCCGGCAGGACCTGGTAGCACCAGGATGCGGACCTACTGGGCGCCAGGTGTTGCACCCGCCGAGGCCACACTGCAGCAAGCCGGCTTCCGGGGGGAGGAATCATCAGTGCGGGGGGGTTGGGGGCGGGGGATTGGTCCCTGGGTGGGATGTTTGGAGCGGGGAACCCTGCTCGCCCTCGCTGGCCCGGCCCTTCTTAGGGTAGGGCCGGCGGGTGTCAGCTGCGGCCCCCGCCGAGGGTGGGGGGGGGGGGGGGTAAGGGCAAGTTAGGCGGTCGAGTTGGGGACTCTCGGGTAAAAGTCCCAGATTTATGAATTATGTCCGAGTTCACAAAATCCTGCAAAGGTGCCAAAGGACACTGGGCTTCCCGCAGCCCAACCCACTCGTGGAGGGGGGTGGCGACCGGCGCCGGTGGGGGCTCTGCCGCTCCCGGTGACGGTCGCGCGGAGGAGGGGGGCAGGGTGCCCTGATGGGTCCCCCGCCGTCCCCTGGGGTGAAGAGGCGAGCGTCTCGGTCGGGCGGTGACTCGACCGGCGGGTCGTCCGCGGCGGACTCGTCCGCCTCGGCGGCCAAGCCGGGGCCGAAGAGCTCGAAGAGAGCGACGCCCCCTAAGAAGAACGGACCCCCGGTTTCGGGGGGGGGGAGCCCTGTCGGACGGCCCGGCGGCGGACTCTGACGGGGTGTTGTCCGACGGGGGCGAGTCGATTGCGACGAACCCCCCGGTCGCTAGCGTGGGCCCGGTCGACCCGGGCACGCCGACGGCGAGCACGTTGACTGCGAGCGTAGACACGGACGCGGACTTCGATGTGCAGGCCTCGAGACGCGTCCGGCGCAGGAAAAAGAGGAGGAAGGCGGCCGCTGCTCGCAGTGAGTCCCGGGGGCGTTCGCCGCCCGGGGTGGAGGGCGGGCTCGGCGTCGCGGCCTCGCCCCTGCCGGCGGTCGGCCTTCTGGTCCCGGCCACGGCGTTCGGCGGAGAGGGCGCTGCGAGGCGGATGAGCCTCGTAGATCTCGTCGCTCGGGCCGAGTGCCTGGCTGGGGAGGTCCGGGCCACTGTGATGGACCCGACCAGCAAGGTGGTCAAGGGCGTCGGCTCTTTTATCGAGGAGAGGGTCGGGGGGCTTATGTCCCTCTTGGTGGCGGCCACACAGGGCGTGTGTTACATCCTAGCGAATGTGCCTTCTCTCGGTTATTCCCAATATCCTCATTTGCCGTCATAAGCGTATTAAATGTATAAATCTAAGAATAAGACGCGTAACAACATTAAACGGAACTTGCGTACATTCCGCGAGCATATTTTTCATTTATTTTATTCAGTCGGTTCGCCTCGTGTTATAACCTCGCATTTCTTCAAGGCGTAAATATCGAACTCCCAGAAAGAAATACGAGGCACCACTCGAACGAGACGAGAAGACTTTGCGACTAGCCTAAATAAGTCCCGACCGATAATTATCTAACATGGTGCCGGCAGGAAACGAGAACTCGCCGACGCTCGAGCTCTTCGCGCACCCGATATAATCTTTACCATAACACAGATCATGTGCATGCTTAGGTCTCAGATACCGAACTCTATATCCCATGCGCTTTTTCGCCGAAATACAGGACAAAGGTCTCCTACCTTCCATGCGTGCAAATTCTATATAAGGAATGATCGAGATCGATTCTGCGAATCATGAATATCGCGACCAATCACGCTAAACCTTAAAGTTCTTTCTCCCACAATTAATCCCCACTTAATTTTCTCGTCAAGAAAGACTTCCTTCCTGAAGGCAGTCTCCCAACAGTTTCCATCGCGTTGAGATCAAGTCTTCCAACAATTGCCATCGCGTTCAGATCAAGTCTTACAACAGTTACAATCGCGGACAGATCTCAGTCTTGCAAAATCGTCTTCGCTTCTTAATCTTGTTCTGACAGAATTCGAAGTGTAGTACCGATATCATAGAGCTTTGAATATTATACATCTTCGGGTTTTGACCGAAGTGTCGTATAAACGTTTAGGCGACTCTCGCGGCCTCGAGTCTATAAAATAGTTCAAGTGCTGTTTACTACGTGTATATACATAAACACTCTCAGCGCCCCAAGAGTCTGGTGCTGGTGACCGCTTTCCGAACGCTAAGCGTGGCGTCCATCAACGAGACCCTTATCTGCGAGCGACAACCGATACTCTTGCGAGCGAGCGTACCTACATACTGATACACTCACGAACACAGCGACCAATGTAAGCAACAAATTTCATTTTATGTTAATCCGATTGTTCCCCCGACTTCATAGTTATTTTCATTGTCATTTTGTCTGTATAAGTAACCTTATTTATCCGATCACTTATTTGTAATAAACCTTAAGTTAAGTTTGTACAAATTTGTCGGATTATTTCTCGATACCAAATCACTGCATGATTTCCTAATTTCAACTCATTCCAAGCACTACCCCTTTTTACCCTCATCCCGTGCTATTGCGCTTGTCGTAGGCAAAAAAGGAGGGAATCAAAAAAATATATCCCCACGTCCCTTCAGGACGTGACATATTAATTTTTGGGGGCTCGTCCGGGATTTTAAAAAGGGAATGTGCCGATTGATTCAATGTCCGGGGACGAATCAACAGCTAGTTCATCGAATTTACATATCACTGACGACTTAGGTGAATCATCGGGTTATTCTTTGAGGAGTTCTGACGCTCAATTGCTACCCGGTCTCGAACCTAAGAAACGACCAGTAAAAAAATTAGAATTACCCCAAAAAGTCGATAACGAAAACGCAACAGACATGGCGCTAGGTACAAATCAGTCACTCGCTTACGTATCTTTAAGAGAAGCTATCGAAATGGTCCCGGATTTTGACGGGAAAGGTAGCTCCTTCTCAGATTATGTAGCCGGATGCGAAGACGCATTGGCGTCGCTTCCGCCCGGATCCGAAGCACGGTTTGTGAGAGTAATTCGAAACAAACTAAAGGGTCAGGCTAAGAAGGCCATCCGGTCGTCCACGTTCGAAACAGTAGAATCTCTTCTGAACTTCTTAAAGAAACTATATGCTCTAAACAAAACTGAGGTGCAACTGTTGGGAGAACTCAGTCACATTTTTCAAGGAAACGGTGAAACCATGATAGATTTTTCCACTGCAATTAGGGATAAAGCTAGGGAAATACTCGACGCTCAACCAACATCCCAAAACGGCACGGAAAGTGCCGCTCACAAAAAAACATTAGACGGCTATTTCCTCTCGTGTTTCAAACGCGGGCTAAGACTGGAGATAGAATAGCGTCTCCCTCGGTGCGACGATATCTCGACCGCTATAGATCATGCGATCGAAATCGAACGCGACCTCGAAGCCCGTAAGGAACTTTTCTCGTCCTCTATTAGACCTGTTCCGAACAAATCGGTAAAAACCTGTAGCATCTGTAAAAAAGACGATCATTCGAGCGAAGCATGCCGACTTGGGGCAATCACATGCCAAAAATGCAACAGTAAAGGTCACAAAGCCGAACAATATGGAAAAAATCAAATTGCTCAAAAATCGGTCACGTGTCAAATTTGCGATAAACCCGGTCACATCGCGAAAAATTGTTACGTTAACCAAAAATCTTTCAATTCTTCTGGCAATCAATCACACCGCTCGCTCGGTCCTCCATGCCCTCTCTGTCATAAGCAGAGTCATACCGCGGATCGATGTTTTAAATTTCGAAACAATCCCCCGAATTCTAATCCGCCAACCTGTCGGTATTGCAAAAAGGTCGGGCACACTATCGAAAACTGTCGTGCTCGCGATTATAATAATTCTCGTAATCAGTCGGGAAACGGGCCGAGCGGCCCGCCCACTCAAACGCGTCAAGCGAACGCCGTCTTCTCTCGGGGAGGCGAACGAAACTATCCGACCTACGCAATAAAGTCGGAAAATTTGAACACATCGCCCTCGGTGTGTATCGGAGCACTACCGGAAAAAGGGGCAATTTCAATGCTGTTAGATAGCGGTGCCATCCCCAATTTGATAAAGAAAGCATATACAAAAAATATGGTAGACATCAACGAAGAAGATGTCATTAAATTAACAGGCATATCCGAATTACCGGTCTTTGGACTAGGGAGCGTGCTACTTCGCGTATTCGATTTCGAATCGCTATTTCACATTATACCCGATAATGTGCCGCTTCCCTACCCCGGTCTGCTGGGGTCTACATATTTTTATGAAACCAAGTCCAATATCAATTACCGCACGGAATGTCTCGAGTGTGGGGATAAATCATGGCCTTTCGAAAAAAGAACCGAACCCGACGAGGTGATAGAATCCCCGCGCGTTCAGAAACTCCCTTCTTCGTGAAGGTAAAAGACAGCGTAATAAAAGAGGGATACCTCTCGCCTTTGAAAATCCGTCAAGGTGTATACGCCGGCGATTGCCTCGTGACAAACATCGACGGAAAGGCTCATTTGGAGGTTTATAATACCACAAATGACGCTGTCAAACTGATCGTTCCAGTTGTGGAGCTGCAGGAATTCGACGCTATCGAAGACCTGTCAGAAAATACTCCCAGTTCAGACTGTACGACAGTTTCAAATTCTCGTTCAATCCCTCGTGATCCTCCTAATTCAGGCGTAAATTGCACGACAATTGCGCCGATCCAGAGCCCGAAAGTGGCCAATTCCAAAATTTCGATGAAAATGTCGAATCAATGTTACATCCTAGCGAATGTGCCTTCTCTCGGTTATTCCCAATATCCTCATTTGCCGTTGAAAGCTTATTATTAAATGAATAAATCTAAGAATAAGACGCGTAACAGCGTAAAAAGGAACGTGCGTACGTTTCGCACGCATATTCAACCTACAGCGATATATATACGATAGCAGCACCGCCACAGTCATCGACTTTTCCTATCCCATTGGCTGTCAACAAGAACACGATCTCAGGCGCATATTCCAAGAAGAGCTGTCGAACGAAAAACCAACCATCAACTCGATCAACAGACTCCAAAAACTCTACGCCGGCCCATCCGCATGGTGACCAAGAGAAGCCGCGACCCTAGATTACTTCATCATAACATAGCCTAGACGGCTCCGACAAATTTATAACTCTCACTGAAAAATAAGACATCCGGTCTCGCAGCGTAGCCCGATATACAAACTTTTCGATATGAGAAGTCACCATAGCTATAAATTCACATAACACCAACCATGCGCATGTTTAGGTCTCAGATATCGAACTGTATTTCCCATGCGCTTGTTCGCCGGAACACGAGACAAAGATCTCTTTTCTTCATACGCATATTAGTCAGAACCGATGCCCTGAAATAAGGTCACACGGGTGCCTAGGAAATCTGTAACCTACACGCACATCGTACCGCAACCAACCACGCTAATCAACCGATATATTCATGACCAATGGACCAATCCCCGAATAGCTAGATGACCAAGAGCACACTCTCCCTAAAATTCCTTCGCCCACTATCGAACCCCTCCTAATTTTGATTTCAAGAAAGACTTCCTTCCTGAAGTCAGTCTCCCGTCAACTACCATCATCAAATCAAGTTCTTCTATCGAGTCTCAATCCCAGTCTCCCGACAATCTTCATCAAATTCAGAACTTAGTCTTCCGTCAACCAATATTTGCGTCAACCGAATCACTCCTTATATCAAGTCTTAACCCAGAAGCCTAACTAATATCTCCGATTATCCTTCATACGAACCGTCTTCATTTTTCGAATCACAAAAGTTTTATTTTACACTTGTATAATTTCTATCATCGGTCCGTGATTATCAATCTCAATTCATCGACCTTGCGCGCCGTGCATATTTCTATCTACGCGTAGTGCCCGTCGTAGTAAACACGTCGAGTATACACACGAACAGCGTAAAATCCTGCGAGCGTCTTACCAGCAATTGTACCAGCGAGCGCACCAGGCCAAGAGCGAAGGCCCTTGTAACGCGAGCGACAACATACATCCACGCAAGCGAGCGAGCGAGCGACCGAGCCTTAAACACAACCAATGTAAGCTAACCATATCTTTTTCTTTTCTGTATCATTCATCGTAGGCCTGATCGCTTTAACCCGTCTAGTAGTCTTATAATAAATAACATATTGTCAATCGTACACCAATTCTGTCGAATTATTCCTCAATATCGAAATATCGCGTCAATTCCTTAACTCTATTCTTTCCCACGCACTACCCCTTTTTACCCTCATCCCGTTCTATTGCGCTAGGCGTAGGCAACAAAGAGGGAAACGAAAATATTATGTTCGCGTCCCTTCCGGATGTGACATCAAATAACAATTCTTGTAGCGAGGAAAGAACGAGAATCAACATCAATCAAAATAAAAATTTCAGTCGAATTCCGGGCCAAAAAACAAAAGCAGACAGAAATAAAAACGCGAAAAAAAAAACAAAACAAACTCAGATTGCACGACAATCTGCGTTTCCAATCCAGTTTCTCGCGATGCTAACCCAATTTCTCGCGATCACTCTAATCCAAAGTCAGATTGCATGTCAATCTCAAATTCCAGGCAAATTCCTCGTGATCCTTCTATTCCAATCGTAGATTGCATGACAACTACGCTAATCCAGAGCTCGAAAGTGGCCAATCAAAATACTTCGACAAAAAACGTCGAAACAAAACCTTGCCATCACTCCGACGAGAGCGACGAGCAAGGAAAATCAAACAAAACATCCAGTCGCGAGGAAGAATCAAAAACAAAAACAAACGAAAAAGAAAAAATTGAACAAAAACCCAAACAAAACCAAAACGACAAAATTAAATCAAAACCAAATCAAAATCGAAACGAAAAAGAAAAATCCAAAACACTTCAAAACCGAAACGAAGGAGTAGACTTACAAATTAAACAAAACTCGAATCAAATTCTAATCATGAAAGCAAATTCGCGAACGAACGTAAATTCTATCGTCACCTCTAAGTCAACATCGCATATAATCGAAAATTCGAAAATCGCGTTACAAGATTTGGCGCGCAGATTAGACCAGACTAGCGATAGCAATAACGAAAACAAAAATCCAACGACCTTTACTATTCGAGCAGATGTCCACCCCCTCCCGCGTGAGAAAAATATAAACATCGTCACTCGCTCTCAAGTGAAGAGCCCTATAGAACAAGTGCACGAATCATGTGGCGACTACGCTAGCGTCAAGGCCAACGCGCCTGCAGCCGAACGCGTAGACGCGCACTCCAAAACTCGACACCTTACGCGTCGATTTCGTAAACTCATAAATTACGCAGAGAGTAGCGACGGCGAGACGAAGGCCGAAATAGTAAGACCCATACGCACTAGTCGAGCCGTGGAGGGCATTGCCCCGAAATCAGCTGAGGGCTCTGACAAGCGCAAAGCATTCCCGATCCCTCGCTCCAAAAACTCCATCGATCCTAATTCCGATAATTCAACAAATTCAAACTTCAGCTCTCTCAATTCAGAACTTTCTGAAGATAAAATCCCTCCAACAGAGGAGAGGAAAATATCAGAATTCAAAATTGCAAATTGCATCAATATCAAAGAATTGTTCCACTTTCGCAACGTTAATCCGGTTTATTTCACCGACTCAACGGGTAAGCCGTATGACCCTGGAGGACACAAGGGTGTCCCAAAAAACCGATTTCAATCCTGATTAATAAATAATCATAATAATTAACCTGTTTTTCAGACGGCCGTTATCAACCTACTCTGTAACGTCTAACGAAATTACCTTTGCACTTGGAACCGGAGAAACAAATCAAAATTTTACTTACAGTATCCAGTACAGAACACTGGAAATTATTCATATTCAAAACACGTCAAACTCAGTCGGTTCGCCTCGTGTTATAACTTCGCATTTCTTCAAGGCGTAAATATCGAACTCCCAGAAAGAAATACGAGGCACCACTCGAACGAGACGAGAAGACTTTGCGACTAGCCTAAATAAGTCCCGACCGATAATTATTTAACATGGTGCCGGCAGGAAACGAGAACTCGCCGACGCTCGATCTCTTCGCGCACCCGATATAATCTTTACCATAACACAGATCATGTGCATGCTTAGGTCTCAGATACCGAACTCTATATCCCATGCGCTTTTTCGCCGAAACACAGGACAAAGGTCTCCTACCTTCCATGCGTGCAAATTCTATATAAGGAATGATCGAGATCGATTCTGCGAATCATGAATATCGCGACCAATCACGCTAAACCTTAAAGTTCTTTCTCCCACAATTCATCCCCACTTAATTTTCTCGTCAAGAAAGACTTCCTCCCTGAAGGCAGTCTCCCAACAGTTTCCATCGCGTTCAGATCAAGTCTTCCAACAATTGCCATCGCGTTCAGATCAAGTCGTCCAACAGTTACCATCGCGTACAGATCTCAGTCTTGCAAAATCGTCTTCGCTTCTTAATCTTGTTCTGACAGAATTCGAAGTGTAGTACCGATATCATAAAGCTTTGAATATTATACATCTTCGGGTTTTGACCGAAGTGTCGTATAAACGTTTAGGCGACTCTCGCGGCCTCGAGTCCATAAAATAGTTCAAGTGCTGTTTACTACGCGTATATACATAAACACTCTCAGCGCCCCAAGAGTCGGGTGCTGGTGACCGCTTTCCGAACGCTAAGCGTGGCGTCCATCAACGAGACCCTTATCTGCGAGCGACAACCGATACTCTTGCGAGCGAGCGTACCTACACACTGATACACTCACGAACACAGCGACCAATGTAAGCAACAAATTTCATTTTATGTTAATCCGATTGTTCCCCCGACTTCATAGTTATTTTCATTGTCATTTTGTCTGTATAAGTAACCTTATTCATCCGATCACTTATTTGTAATAAACCTTTAGTTAAGTTTGTACAAATTTGTCGGATTATTTCTCGATACCAAATCACTGCATGATTTCCTAATTTCAACTCATTCCAAGCACTACCCCTTTTTACCCTCATCCCGTGCTATTGCGCTTGTCGTAGGCAAAAAAGGAGGGAATCAAAAAAATATATGCCCACGTCCCTTCAGGACGTGACACGTGTCAGCCCTTCAGGGCGAATGTGGGGGCCTGCGCTCCGCGCACGAGGCCCTGGTTCGCGTGCTGCGGAGGAAGGGGGTGCCTGCGGGCTGTGGCGCTTCGCGCCCCCCGACTGCCGCCCCGGTTGAGCCGAAACGGCTGACAACGTTCGCCGGGGCGGTGGCGTCAGGGTTTCCTGTGAGCCCGTCGCCCCCTCCAGGGGGCGCGGGGCCTCGGCCGGTCCACGCGGCGGTGGCGCCACGACGGCGCCCTGTGGCCAGAAGGCCGCGTGCTGCCCAACACGCGGTCTTCTTGAAAGCGGCGGAGGGAACCATGACCCCGGCCGCCGTGAAGGAGAAATTGAAGAGGTTGGTGAACCCTGGAGAGGCGGCCATTTGCGTCACGGCGGTGAGGACCGTCCAGGGCGGTGTCCTGGTGGAGACGAGGTCCGACAAGGACCTCGAATTCTTCCGGGGGAGCGAGGTGATCCGCGGAGGTGGGCTCGGCGTAACGGCGCCGGAGCCCCCCCGGAGGAGGGTGAGCGTGTTTTCGGTGCCTGAGGACCTGTCAGCGGAGGCGGTCCTCGCCGCCCTGCGCGTCCAGTGCCTCCCCAGTACCGGGGTGGAGGAGTTCCGCGCGGCCGTTAAGGTCGCGCGTAGGTTCGGGGGCAGCGGCAAGCGGGCGGGTGGCCAGGGGTCCCATTGGATCTTGGAGGCCGCGCCCGAGGTGGCAGTCGCCCTGGTGGCAAAGGGCCGCGTCTTTCTCGGGTGGCACTCGTGCGTGGTCCGGGATTACGTGGAGGCGGACCGGTGCTACCGGTGTCTCGACTTCGGACACACCGCCGCCTTCTGCCGAAAGAAGGAGGTGGTGTGCGGCTGGTGCGCTGGTGGTGGCCACCCGGCCGCGAGCTGCCCGGCGCGGGAGAAGCCTCCCCGCTGCGTGAATTGCGGGGAGGCCGGACTGGCGGCCGATCATCGGGCGAAGGACGGTGCGTGCCCGCTCTTCCGGGCGGTGATTGTGCAGGCCAGGGCCGACGCTGCAGAGGGGCGGGCCCGCCTGGCCGCGAGAGCCAGTAATGGCTAGCCGGTCCCCCGCGCGGAGGGTCGCCGGCGGGCTGGGGGGTGTGGGGCCCGTTGAACTCCGCGTCCTCCAGCTCAATTGCCGGCGTTCGCGGGCCGTGATGGCGGACCTCGGTCGGGTGCTCATCGAGGGCCGCTACGGCGCCGCCCTGCTGCAGGAGCCCTACCTGCGGGCGGGTGGAGTTGCGGCGAGGATCCTGGCGTGGATGAGGGTCTTCCAGAGCGTCGACGGCAAGTCCGCTATCGTCGACGGCAAGTCCGCTGTCGCTGGATGCCACGGTCGTCGTCGTCCTTGGAGGAGAAGGGGGTTCTACGGTGTGGGTACGCGGTGTTTTTGGTACTTTGTACCTATGCGCCATGTACTGCCGGTACGGTGAGCCCCTGCGCGGCTACCCCCAATATTTGGAGTGGGTATTTACCCAGCTGCGGGGGGCGCCCGTTTTGGCGGGCATGGACGCGAAAGCCGTGTCCCGCCTGTGGCACTCCAAGAACCGCCTCCGGGGCCATGAGAACGAGGTCAGGGGCCGTGAGCTCGAGACCTTCATCGTCGCTTGCGACCTGGAGGTCTTAAACGAGCCATCTCGGGAGTTCACGTTCGACGGGCCTGTGGGCCGGTCGGACATCGATATTACTCTGGGCAGGGGTGTGGAGGGAGTGTACCGGGTCGGGTGGGAGGTCCTGCCCGATCTGGTACACTCGGACCACAACGCCATTGGCGTAACCCTTGTCCAGATCGACGGAGGTGCCGACCTTCCGCTGCCTGTTCGCAGGTGGCTGGCCGTCGACGTGGACTGGGCAGAGTACGGCGCGGCCCTGGCGGGGGCAGCGGAGGCCTTGGACCGCGAGGCGCTGGCTGGAAGTGTGCCCGTCGCCTTCACCGAGGCCGTCACGTCCCTGATTCAGGGCGTTAACGAGTCTCCGCTGGTGGCGGCGGGTGCGCGGCCGCGAAGGAGGTCCCGCTGGTGGTGCCGGGAGCTCGACTCGGCGAGGCGACTCGCGAGGCGAGCCAGAGCGGCCCTGCAGCGAGCGAGGCGGCGGGAGGCTCCTCAGGAGGAGCGGACGGCGCTCCGGGTTGCTTACCGTGAGCAATGCCGGGGCTATCACCGTCTGCTCTTCGGAAAGAAGGAGGAGGACTGGAGGTCCTTCGTCGGCGAGGTGGGTAACGCCGACCCTTGGGGAGACGAGCTTCGTTGAGCAACATCGCAGGGTTCCCCTTTTTTCCGAAGTTCCCTTTTCCT
This sequence comes from Ophion slaviceki, assembly GCA_944452715.1. NCBI lineage: Eukaryota > Metazoa > Arthropoda > Insecta > Hymenoptera > Ichneumonidae > Ophion > Ophion slaviceki. The sequence goes on along the minus strand of OX101784.1, from coordinate 4,453,946 downwards.
TTTCCGAATTTTTAGCGGCACGCGTAACCCTTCTTGGGGGTGTCGAAAACATTACTTAAGCTCACGAGTCATGCTCAATTCGCAAATAAATGATAAAGACTTATTTTAATCAACGAATTGAGACACTTGTCGGAAGCAAAATTTTAATGCACTATTAAATAACTCACAACTATAATTTATTGTATTTCCTTCAGTATTCCCGATTTTTAAATTTTAATTGTCAAATAATTTACGGGATTCCCTAATTAACTTCAAAATATTTTATTTACATTCAACTATCCTTGCCAGGACCAATCTTCCTAAGTTAATTTTGATTATCGGACTTTGGAACAATTTTACTTGATATTTTTAACGGCTAGCGTTAATTACCCGAATGTAATTCGAATCGATTGTTGTCATTTAAGAACTCGAAACCACGATGAATAACGATCGACGCAATGGTTGTCGTATTTTCTTTACAATATATTTCACATAAATATCCTTCAACCGAGATCATTGAATATCACAATAATCAGAAATAATGATAATAAATAATAACATGCAAGAAATAATTCATCCGTACACAAAAATAACTTGACGTAATACATTAGATAGTACAGTATAAAGAGCACAGAATAAATAACAGTCAAATCATAGATAGCATAGACGAAGAATACAATGATTATTACGAAGAAAGGAAATAGTCGAAAATATTTCAAGATTATAGGAGAGAGATAATATATTTCAAGGGAGAAAGTTGCAAAGAGTATCCCATGTATAAGTCGATTCAACGTTACTGTATTAATTCGGAAATACGCGAGGCCGACAATTTTGGAGAGTCGTCTATCGCGACTCGCTTTGTTTTGCTTCGCTCATGTGTTTGGATGTGGTATATACCAGGTGTGTAAGTATGAAACCGGAATTTTTGTACAGAAAAAACACGTTTATTGTAATGATATGATACAAATAACTGGAGATGGCTTCTCGGGTCACCTTTAACTGATCCGCCAGTTGTTGTTGTGTTTGAGCGTCGTCTTCGTCCAACAAGGCTTGCAGGTCAGCGTCTTCAAACTTTTTCGGTGGTCTTCCACGTTCTTCGTTCCTCACGTCAAAATCGCCACTTTTGAACCGTTTGAACCACTCGAAACACTGTGTTTTACCGAGAGCATGCTCACCAAACGCCTCCACAAGCATTCGATGCGATTCGGCTGCGGTTTTCTTCAGATGAAAACAGAAAAGTAGTGCTGTCCGCAAATCGTAATTTGTTGGCACAAAACTCGACATGTTTATCTCTAATAAACTAATGCTACTGAATGAAACTCGTGTTATTGTGAGTTGGAAATCTTTGTCGGATATCAATACAATAACAAGACACCGCTGACGTGATGTGTCGGTAACTGCATCGACATCTAGCGCCACCTATGGGCAAATTCCGGTTTCATACTTACACACCTGGTAGATGGCTCGAGTTCGGATAAGCGTCCGACTCTCTGGGAACAATAGGCCGTATGAGAACATTCCCGATCGGTCGAAGCAACTTTTTCTCTATAGATCACTTTCGACAATTATTATTCGCTTTTTTTCCGACGTTATTTCGTCGAAATAGTATTTCCTCTAATATATGGAAGTCTATTAATTTTATATGCGTAATGAAATTTTCCTTTTCACGTCGAACACAAATTCGCGATTAATACAATAGATTATCAATTCTCTTATTCCGCATAAATAATTTCAACAATTGACCCTAAACATAAATCGCTTTACGTATTTACATTCATTTTATTTTGGAATTACGGCACAAGGGGTTAACAATTCAACAGAAGAGAAACTCTTGACACGTTAATTAATCTCACGAATAATCGCCGGAATTTAGCATTAAATTTCCCAAAAATGTTTCTTCAAAATTTTTCCACACAAAATTTTATTATTGATTTTTTTCGATACTTTCTCAACCAATTACAAAAATTTACCAACGGGGCCCCACGTTAGGCGCCAAATGAGACAGGAATTTTTTAATGTGTAATTCCTTCACCTACCGCGGCCGGGGTCCATCGGCTGATAGGGCCTTGGTTTTCGAATTATAATTTAATTTAATTTCAAAGAGTTGGGGGCCAGTTAGTTTTCTCGAGACTAACAACTCAAAATAGTTAACGACTTAATAGTTTCCCTCACGGCCAAGACTCTCTCTCTCTCTCTCTCTCTCTCTCTCTCTCTCTCTCTCTCTCTCTCTCTCTCAGGGAGGATACCGTTGGAGGACCCGTGAAATCACGAAATGTGAGTCTCACATGCAGAAGCAGAAATAAATAGATCGACTCCACACTTACGTATTTGATGCAGTAAACTCGTTTAATAAATATCGTTAGTCGACACTTCTCCTTCACAATTATTCGCCGACGGATAACCTTCGCCGGAATGGGCCGTTGTTACAATATGATATCTCTGGTCGAAGTATACGGGATACCGACGAAACGTCGAAGACTCGACGATTATTTCGTTATACGACGATTCTTTTCGTTCGGTTCGACTACCTCGAAAACGCCGGCAACTCGAGGGTTGAACGCTTGGCGAATAATCGATTATAATTAATAAGGCGGACTTCACAAAACGGGATAGACGCGCTTCCTTAAGACGAATTTTACAAAATGGGACAGACGCCCTTCCTCCACCACATCAGGATCAGGAGTGTCGTTCTTTTGCGAGCCAAAAACTTTCGTCTCTAATTTTCCCCACCTTCCCGAGATCTATGTATTTCTTTGTCGATTATTCGGCGCAAGCGCGTCGGCCCTCGACTTCCACCCCTCAACGGTTATCGCTCGCTCTAGCGCCGTCTATGGTAATGTCGTGATCGACGGTTGATACAGACGTTGATACGCGCTAGAATAGACGTTACAATTAATCGATAATCAATGCTCGGGGAATCCTGCCAACGGTTTAAAAAAAAATATATTTCAGTCCACGAGGGAAAAATCGAGAAACCACATTGAGGGTTACCGTTCTTTATATTTCCTGTCTCAATGTATTGATGATCGCTGGCTGTGTAGTCATCGATCACCGCCCATCGCCTCATCAGTGGCACGATACTGTCCGAGATCAACGTCACGTCCGGTATCGAGGAGCTCACCCCCGGTTTGATGTACGTCGGTACGTGTCCCGTGTTCGCTACAGTCAGGTTGAGTATTGCTAACATTTCCAGCAGCAGGTGTCCACGTCTGTCCGTCCTGGTCATTCCCCACTCGATCGCTCTCGCATTGAGGTCACCCGCGACTATTAAGTCACTCGGCAGCTCCCTCAATGCGTTCTCCAGTCTGCCCGTCTTGTCCTCGAACACTCTGTCGGAGCAGTTTGGAGTCAGGTAGATACTGACGTAAATCAGGCCGCCCACCCTCACCCAGACGTAATCGTCCCCTGCTCCGCTGTCGAGCACATGCGTTCTGGTACCCCTGACCCAAATGGCTGAGGTACCCACGCCGTTCGGGAACCACGTCGGGGTCGTCATATTGCTGTATTGTTCGCTAAATATCAGTACGTCCGCGGTGTGTTCAGTCGCGATTTGGGGAAGCAGGAGGTGTGCTTCCTCGCATCTGTGGATGTTTCCTTGTAGAATTGTCACGTCTTCGTCTTCTTCCTGCACTCCTCCAGCGCAGCCCTAATGACCGCACACGCCCCGGAACGCGGGAGGTGCGCGGTACTCTCGTGCCCCGCCTCGTCGCACAGGAAGCACGTCGGTGTGTCTTTGCAGTCCTTGCCAACGTGGTTCGTCCTGCCACATTTGTAGCAGCATTGCTACAAATGTGCTAGTATGTACTAGCACTTGAGAAGGGCATTTGCGGCGCCCTCCTCAAGGTCACAAACAGCCATACACTGTCCATGTCTGCTTGGGCCAAAGATATGAACCTTCGAGTCCCTTGTATCGTTCATCTCTCGTCGAAGTGCCTCCGCTACTTCCTCTTTGTCCGTCACACAGTCCAGGTCCAGTATGTCCAGTTGTACGCTGGAAGTCATGTCCCGTATCTGTGGGTCTTCTCCCTGGGCTTGCCGAAGCTTGTCCTGGAAGTTTTGTCTGTCTCCCGCCCCGCTTTTGACACGGAGCAGGACACTTCCGTCCTTCATCCTACGGTAGCCGTTGACCTGCACCTTTTCGGACGCAGGAACAATGGCTTTCATACGTCGCAGTGTGTCCGTGTATGTCTTGCCACTGGTGGGCTTAAGACGGAATGACACCTCATCGCGGTCGGTATGGTAGAACAATTATAGATTTCCAAAAATCTCTGAAACGGCTCTTCAGATCCCGTCGAAACTTTGCCAAACGACGTCAAATAGATAGACGAACAGCTGTCTGCCCCTCAAATTTTCTGTTTTTGATTTTAAAAAATCAGATTGACTTATGATAAGCCAATCCACGTTTTTTTTCTCAAATTCAGAAAATTTGAGGGGCAGACAGCTGTTCGTCTATATATTTGACGTCGTTTGGCAAAGTTTCGACGGGATCTGAAGAGCCGTTTCAGAGATTTTTGGATATCTATAATTGTTCTACCATACCGACCGCGATGAGGTGTCATTCCGTCTTAATGAGGACCACCCCAGCACCGGGTCTCCAGGTTGGATGGGCGTCACCCCCCTTGTTCGTGGCCGGCGTCACTGTCGCTTCTGTAAACGTTTTCGTCTTCTGTCCGTCCTGTGCGTCTGTCGTCTTCCTCTTCTCCTTTGCGAGCACCGTTTTCCACGGGGTAAGCACCGTTCTCTCCGTCGGTCTTTTGGCCGGTGTGACATCCGGGCTTGAGCCCGTGGTCTTGCGTTTGCGTTTCGTCTGTGGCGTCTGTTGTTTGTCAACGTCACCCTCTCCGCTGGCAGTTCCGAGCACATGCATTCTGTCACATTCGTGCCACGCCTCGTCCGCAGCTTCCCTAATCCGGGCCATGTTGGTTGTGATCACGGTGGTAATGTTCCTCTGCACGCGTGTCTTTTCCTCCATTTTGACCAGGCATTCCCGGATCAGTTGTAGCTGAGTCCGGATCCTGGCCTCGGCCATCTCCGCTACGGACGAAGCCGGTGCAGTCTTCTGTCCCGTTCGCCCGTCCGTAGTGTCACTTGTCCCTGTCGGGGTTGGGGGCCCCATTTGTTTTGATGCGTTTAAACGTTTTCCTTTTTGTTGTATACTCATTTTTTAAATTCCTCCCTTTCTCCCTTTTGTTTGTGTATGTGAGAGTGTTTTGGGATAAAGACACCGCAGACCGCCCCCGTCGACATATCCCCGCTGCAGGCCGCCCCAGAGAGTAGTGGCCGCAGCGAGACCCCTCCGCTACTGCTGCAGGGCCCGTTCCGGGCGCCACCCGGCACTGCA